>CALNHX010003870.1:86562-114332 GCA_940337035.1 Agriotes lineatus | reverse complement strand
TGTAATTCTATGTCGATCTCCGGCATTTCCTCAGATCCAGCATTTAATATTCTTTCTGCAGTTGATTTGTATTCTGGATCTTCACAGCTGTGGAAGGTGTATATATCTTTGTAAAACTCCTCTGTTATTTTTATTATTTCTTCTCTGTCTCTTGTTTCTCGTCCTTGCTTGTCTCTTAGGATTATAATTTGCTTTCTTCCTTCTCCTTTTCTTAAGCATTTCATGTTTCGATTTTGCTCTATAGCTTTTTCTATTTCAGCTTCGTGGTGTCTTTTCATGTCGTTTCTGATTTGTTTTCTTGCTTCTTTGGAAATTCTTCTGAATTCTACTATATTGTTTTCTCTGGATAGTCTGTTCCTTTGTTTTATTAAATCTCTCGTGTTCCTACTGAGTTTATCTGTTTTGCCGGGGTCTTTCTTTGCTATCCTTTCCGCAGCTTCTTTTAGCGATTTTGTTAGGTTGCCTAGTGAAGTTACTATAGTATAATCGATTTTGTATAATCGAAATTATACAAGATAACTTAACTAAATCCAGCCTTTTGATTGGTTGAAATCTCTACGAATAAAATAATCAGTGTTATAGTAGCTATTCTATCCGATATGCTATCGAACTTTGTGACCAATGGTGCTACTTTCTTATTTATTATAAAGCCTACACCTCTCTGGCTTTCGTTTTCAGATCCTTTATAATATAATGTGTGTCCTGATTCTAATTTGACACAGTTTTCTCCTCTTCTTCTAGTTTCGCTGAGACCAATGATGTCCAGGCCCGGTTAGCCGGGTTACGACAGGCTTGGTGGCGCCCTCATAATTTCGACATACCCTGTATATATTATGCCACAGCGCGCTTGCCCAGAACGTATCGTGTGACTCACGCCCGACTCCCTGAGCGTTCCAGCCGTGGCCTATTAGCCTATTTCGAACCGATCTCAGGGCAAGTGTGTCATGTTTTCAGGACTGATTCCGTGGTGCGATGCTCACCTTGGGTGGGTGTCGTAAAGTCCTTTTCATACCGTAACAGGCTAATTTTGGCGCCCAACGTGGGGCTTTTCAGGCCTTTCTGGCTTTGCTTTGCCTAGCCTTGTTGTGTCATTTATATTGTTGTCACATATGTTTTTTTTTTCGTCATTTCGAAGTGGTATGGACTGGCAAACCGTTTTTCTTCTTAGTAGAATATTTTACCGAGCTTCTTTTCTTGTTTTCTATTTGTCTTTTCTTGTTTTCTTCTGTTTTCTATATGTCTTTTCTTGTCTTTTCCTGTTCTTAGTTTATTTTCATTAGTTTTCTTGACCGTGTATGTTTTTTTTTCTTAGTTGTCATTTGTCTTTACGTTTCTTTTCTTGTTTTCTATATGTTTTTTCTTGTCTTTTCTTATTTTCTATTTGTAGTTTTGTGTTTTCTTGTTGTTTATCGCCTTTTTGAGTTTTCTTTTTGTGTTTTTCCATGTCTTTTTATATTTTGAGTATCTTTTCCGTCATTTTTACCGTCATTTCTTGTTTTCTTAGCCAGTTCATACTACCGAGATGTTTCGTTGCATTCAGTGCAGATTTTTATCCCGTATTAGTCGGATTTAGTACCAGATGTGGTTGAGTGAAGGTACCGACCTTGTTTTTTTGTAAAGTCTTTTCAAAGGCTTAGTTGGGAGTTTCGATTCCCTGTCGTTTACATTGTTTAGCCTTGGGCTAAGTTGACACTTTTGTTGTACCGAACTGACGTTTATCGATTTTGACGTTCACGTTAGCGAGGTTTATCGATTTTGACGTTGATGATTACCGATTTTGACAATTTTTTTTTTGCTATCGTTTGGTGTAGTGCCGCGTTGATTTTTGGTAAGCAGGTTGGAATTCATTTTCACTTTCATGACCGTGTTTTGGTTTGTTGATAAGTTTTGGTGTGTTGTTGGTGTGCTTGGGGAGATTCGCTCGTGCGGTTATTACGTCCCTCAGGCCATCTTCTTAGTTGGTTTGGTGTAGTTATTTTCGTTGGCCTTTATCTCATACTCATTATTATCATGTACCGCCCAACCTGGTTTACCGACTTCTTCGTGGACACCCCTAACAGTCATAGTAGTGTTTTGTACACTTTCCGTTAGCATTTAACGAGTTTTTACCGCTGGTCGGAATGCTTTGTACTTGTTGACGTTTTGTTGTCATTTACCGTACCCTTTTTGTCTGGTGACGTCATGTTGTCACGTATCGTGTTCTTTGTGAACGTTTTTGTTGAAACTTTTGAGCTTTGTGTGACACCAGGGCCCGGTTGTTCGCATAAGGTTTCTTAAGTGTATAGTGTTTGAGTGTTCAACAGATTTTTGAGTCTTTCTATGTAGTGATGCCCTGTTGTTTTCGTGGCCTAGCGCTCTCTTACCGTACCGTTGGCCGTCGCCATTTTCAACCACCTGTGTGGGATTACATAAAGAGAGCGTGTTTCTGGTCATTTTGTTTCGTGCGGACCCTGTCGTCGTAAGGTAGTCCCTTTGGGCCGCATGGAGTTCTGAAAAGGATTTATTGGGCATGCGTCATCGAACGCCTACACCCTTGGAGACTTGGTTCTTCCGGATTTTCTTTTGGTGTTCGGTGTTGGAGTCACTTTCGGGCTCGCGCTTTGCGGTTTAATAGTCGACTTGGCTCCGGCATCGGCATTGATCGAGGATTTCGGTGGACTGAGTTTTTCCTATTACTGTTTATGACCATTTTGACAGTTACTGTCACAACCATTTCCCTTTTTTTTTGGTGGTTCATCCTCTTCTCTTGGGTACTCATACCAGTGGTGGGATCCACACAATGCGCCGATCTCGTGACGCGCAGCGTGCCCTCTTCAGGTAACCCTTGGGTGGGACTTTGGATTTCCATTTCTATACCCCCCCCTCCCTGTGTTCTTTTGGAACGGTTGGTCGGAAGTGTCCACAGGTGTAAGACCTATTTTACCTGATTTTGACTTAAATTTACGTATTTTCCACTGGCGTATCCAGTCTTTCTTCTTCCTCTTCTCTCTTCACACCTTTGCACCCTATCTGGTGGCCAGTGTGCGTAATCCCTTTGGGGGTGCACTCTATCGTATCGAATGTTTTTTTTGTGTTTTGTTTCGTTCGTTTTTCGTTGTTGCGTTTTCGTTTGAGTTCTCGTTACGTCGTCGCAAAATGCCTCGTTGTTTTATAAGAGACTTCGGGGAACTCTCTTTCAAGTAAGGGGAGTGTTAAGTCATTTTGCTATTTCAGATGCTTAATTGCATTTCACGCCGTTAGTTAGGTCATTTTGGTATTTTGAATAGCCGCCTAAGCTTAGAGCAGCGCGCCCGTATGCTAAGCCCTTTTAGCTCTTTATTTGGCTCCATCGCCTAATTCCAGAATCACGATTTCGCACATAGTTAGCCTAAAAAGCAGTATTTGTCGTCGGTTGGAGCTCTCCTCTGATGGCGTTTTTCTGAATTCTGAATAGCACGCTGTGGCGGCGTGATACCAGCGTGGCCCGCATTGGTTGGTTTCATTTCATCGCCTTGCGATTCGCTGTAGTTTAGTCACGTGGGGGGACGCGGTCAAGGTGACCTTTTGCCAACGCTTCCCTCGTGGCATTCAGCCGAGAGCCGTCGAACGGACAAGTGGTCAGATAGTGTGTGAGTTCGTGCGACGCTCCCGCTCTTGGCGGGGGCGTCAGCCTTCCCGTCGAGTGCTGCTTCAGCACGTATGTGTCATACGGTTTCGCCTTAAGGGGAGGCTTCCAGAGCCCGTGGCAGAGAGCGCTTGTGTGTGGTGGTGGTGATTCGAAATTTGTCGAGTGATCTTCGGCGTAACGTGGGTGTTTTGGAGCCCAGTTCCTGCTACTATTAGTGAGGGGTCGTGCCCCCTTCATCTCGACCTACGAGGATTTGGTTCAGCAGAACGAGTGAGGCCCCCATCATTTTCGTCGTCCCGTTGTACGCGTCTTGACGCGTCTCCCGTCGCCATTGAGGCGGTTATGCATTCACCCCCTTTCGCCGTTGTAACACCGAAGGTACCTACCACCTACGATTGCAGCTCGTCGCAACTCAGCTGTACCAGGCTCCCTCGCCGCCCACGCATTAAGGTATGTGCCTTTAACCTGATTACCGCTGTGAACGCGAGTGTTACTCATTACTACTCATTACTACGCTAGTGCATTCATTCAGACTGCAGACAGTTCAGGCCGTGAAGGCTAATGTAAATCGTCGCTGCCCTTGCATAAGGCAATGTGTATCTTTGTACCTATTATTGCTGATCACTAATGTTCAACATCTGTCGTTAAGCTTAGAGCGCGCGTGCCAGCTGGTGCCCTTAATTATAAAGTAAGGTTAGATACAGGGCGACGCATTCTGCTACCCCATTGTAACTCGAAGTGAAATATATGATTGGTTAGTTAAGGGAACTATTGTTTGTTTCGGTTTGTGCATGTTCTGTTACAGATAGACGTCCCTTTATTGTACGAATTATTGTACGACGGAACGAGGAAGCTGTGAGCGTGCAGGTGAGTGGGACAGCTGCGTAGTCGTGGTCGGATGGACACCTAATCACAATCCTTGCTTAAGGCAATCCCGAAGTTGTTGTTTGACCTTGCAACTCTTGAATAATCTTATTGGCGGAGTATTTTTGCATGCTTCGCTCCCGTCTAACCGTCCAGGCCCGGTTAGCCGGGTTACGACAGGCTTGGTGGCGCCCTCATAATTTCGACATACCCTGTATATATTATGCCACAGCGCGCTTGCCCAGAACGTATCGTGTGACTCACGCCCGACTCCCTGAGCGTTCCAGCCGTGGCCTATTAGCCTATTTCGAACCGATCTCAGGGCAAGTGTGTCATGTTTTCAGGACTGATTCCGTGGTGCGATGCTCACCTTGGGTGGGTGTCGTAAAGTCCTTTTCATACCGTAACACTCTTATCCCAAATCTATAAAGTATTTTCCAAAATACTAACAAATAGAATTACAAACAAATTAGAAGAACATCAATCTATAGAACAAGCCGCATTTCGAAAAAATTTCAGCACATGTGACCACCTTCTGACAATGAGGGTACTGATTGAAAAAACAACAGAATACAATCTCAAATTATGCTTGGCCTTTGTGGACTTTCACAAAGCGTTTGATTCCCTGGAGCACTGGATGATTATAAACAGCCTGAAAAACGCGCGTATAGATCACAGATATATAGACATAGTAGAACACATATACGAAAATGCGACATCTGTAATAAAATTGCACCAGAATACAGAGGAAATTAAAATAGGAAGGGGAATTAGACAGGGCGATACTATCTCGCCAAAGCTGTTCAATCTAGCCCTCGAAGAAATATTCAAACACCTTGAATGGCACGATAAAGGCTTACTTATAAATGGTAACAGATTGAACAACTTGAGGTTCGCTGATGATGTGGTAATAATAACAGATAACCCGATAGAACTACATCAAATGCTAGAAGAATTGGAGAAAGCAGCTAGTAAAGTGGGATTGACAATGAATATGAATAAGACGAAAGTTATGTGTAAAGAAGATCCACGTATAACAATTAGGAATTGCCCCATCGAGAATGTCGAAAGTTATATATATCTGGGCCACCAAATAAAGCTAAGTCGTGAAAATC
This sequence comes from Agriotes lineatus, assembly GCA_940337035.1. NCBI lineage: Eukaryota > Metazoa > Arthropoda > Insecta > Coleoptera > Elateridae > Agriotes > Agriotes lineatus. Next base: position 108,746 of record CALNHX010003870.1, on the reverse strand, counting down.
AAACGACAGAAATATATCGAAGAAAACGATTGGCTTGGAGCGCATTCGGGAAACTTGGACACACTCTCAAAAATAAAAACATTCCCTTGAGATTGAGAGCACGACTATTCGATCAGTGTATACTCCCAGTATTGACATACGGGTGCCAAACATGGACCTGGACAAAACAAACGCTAAAGAAAATCGCAGTAACACAGAGCCATGGAGAGACAAATGATCGGAATATCCTTGAGAGATAGAAAGAGCAATGCTTGGATCCGGAAAACTACAGGTGTAAGAGATGCCATCGAAACCATCACTATGGTAAAATGGAATTTTGCTGGACATATAGCGAGATGTAAAGATCGGAGATGGAATAATACTATCTTGCACTGGAGGCCATACGATGGCAAACGAAAAAGAGGACGCCCGCCAATGCGTTGGACTGACGACTTGAAACTGACCGCGGGACTTAATTGGACAAGAGAAGCCCAAGATAGAAACCGATGGAATAAGATGAGGGAGGCCTATGTTCAAAAATGGACTGTAGAGACGGGCCTTTGAGATTGAGATTGAGAATTTAACTATATTCGTAGAGTTAGCGTTAATTCTTAATATCTTATAAAATGTTATAAATGTTAGCAGCATGATCCAATTCCAAAATGCTTCGCCCCTTTCAATTTCCTCTATAAACAGAGGTTAATTTTCGTTTATAAAAACAACAAACTAACATATCTCCTTTTACTGCGGATTATCAAATTGACCCACGGTAGCTTTTGCAATGTCATTCCTTCTTTTTAATGTTACCTATAAAATATAAAATTTTTAGATTTATATAATAAATTGCTCTTTATTTTGAACCTCCAAATTTCTAAATTTTCTGTTACATTCATTTTTGATTTCTTGGGCACTCAATTCAGTCTCTAGCGCTAATGGGCCATAATCCGTATTCACATTAGTTATAATTGTTAATATTTTGGCCCTTTTCTGGATTCTTCATTAAATTGCAACCTTCTCTTCTACGTTGTTTGCGAATTTATAAACTTTTCAAAGTATCTGCCTAGACTTTTTAAGCATGGTATTTTCCAAGGATTAGTGTGCCACAAAAACCCTGCAAGTATACGCAACACTTACATATAATCTTATTATTTACAATATAAACTTACCCTCATTATATCTTAAAGCAGCAAGATGTACTTTGGATAGACGATTTCTGCAATACATTTAATCGTTTGTCCATATTAAATCGAGCCAGTATACTCATAAAGGCTTCAGCTCGGTTATTATTCTCGTTGTCGGGTCCCGAGTGGTGTAGCTTGAACAAGCGTCCACGTTCGATCAGCAGAGTTAAGCAACGCTGTCTCTGGTCAGAACTTGGATGGGAGTTCCACGGCTGCATCTCTCGGCGCCTCGTGGTACGGCTATCACGGAAAAATGTTGGTCCCGGCGGTCATACAACATCATGACAGTCGTTAGTGGGGTTTGAAGTCCTCATAACTGCACAGCGACGCCTATAATTGGCCGAACGGCTGTTGGCTGAGTGCGAATTAAATAAATAAATAAATAAATCAAAGAGGCCCTTTCCTTATTACTACACTTATTGCCTTGAATTAATCTAAACAGTCCAGATGATATGGCGTTATTTAATTGGCTGTCAGCTGTGCTACCACATGTTGCACAGTAATAATCAGCACGTATGATATGTTTTTCGGACTTTTCCACTGTCTAGGGTGTAAATCACACAACGTTTCGGGAGTTTTGTTCTACTCCCGTCTTCAGGTGTTCCTGGTTAGTCCTGAGAAGGACTTATATTCTACGTTTTTCTCCGTAAATTTGTGCCTCCCCCGGGGTTTGAACCCGGGACCGCTGATCGCTAGTCTGCCACTCTAACCACTAGGCCACCAGGGCGGTTATATATTTTAGTTGTAAACTTATATATATATTACCGCTGTATGCGCAGTAGACTATTTTTGTAATTCTCTGCGCAGTAGTGGCATCCAAATGGGCTTTAGTTCTGCGCTAGCCTGGCTAATTGGTTCTACTGCCAGCGCTATGTATGTAGCTTCTTTCAGCTTCCTACGGAATCTGTTTTCCTCTTTAGCTACAATTGATGCGTTATCCCATTGTATGTGGTGGTCTTCGTTCCAGACGTGTTCTGCGATCTTGGATTTGGTGGTTTCGCCCATTCTAACATTTTTGCGGTGTTCCGATAATCTCACTCGTAGGGGTCGTTGTGTTTCCCCTATGTATTGTCTTCCACACTCACACGGTACGCTGTAGATACAGTTCTTTGAACTCTGATCTTCGTTCTGAGGCTTGGTATGCGTCATCATGCCTCTTAGAGTTGTTGTGGACTTGAAGGCAGTTCTTATATTGAATCTGTTTCCTATTCTTCTCAGTTTGTCGGAAACTCCTCGGATGTATGGTATTACGGCCGTGGTTGTTGGCTTCGTTTTCTCATCCCCTGCCGGTGTTGTATTTCTGTCCATCTCTTTTAGCGTTTGGTTTAGAGTTCTTTTTGGGTAGCCATTAGCTTGCAGCATTTCTGTGATTATCTCAATTTCCCGTTTAAGGTCTTCTTCCTGCGAGCATATGGTCTTGGCTCGGCTATATAGGCATCTCGCGACGCCACGTTTCACGCTATTGTGGTGGTTAGAATCGTAGTGTAGGTATCTCCCCGTATGGGTTGGTTTTCGATATACCTTTGTTTGTACCGTGTCACCATTCTTCTGGACTAGTACGTCTAGGTATGGGAGTTTGCCTTCCGATTCTATTTCCATCGTGAACTTAATTAATTGGGCTTGATTATTGAGATGTTCCAGGAAGCCGTCCAGTGTCTCTCTTCCATGGGGCCATATTACGAACGTATCATCTACGTATCGCAGCCATAGACTAGGCTTGTTCTCATATTGAGATATAGCTCGTTCTTCAAAGTCTTCCATGTAGATGTTACTGACTACTGGAGATAGTGGTTAAGATCAATCTGTGGTGCTTCCAAGAGTTGCTGTTTTTGCAGGATGGAAGCGTGGCCCGAAGCAGTGTAACTAATCTACCAAATCAGGCAGGCTGTAGTTCGTGGGCTGAACGCATTGAGGTGGCGAACCACGAACCACAATCAGAAGAAGAGGTTTTGAAGGGGCAAGATGTAAGTAGTGTAATAAAATAGTAATGAGAATTTTTAATAGAAATTTAATACATTTAGATAGAAAAATACTTCAAAATAAAATTATTTGCTAGAGATTATACATATATTTTTATTAATTACATAACATTGTTTTCCACTGATTGCTGTTGCCATGGTACAGCTCCTGTAGTATTAAAATATTCTTGAAATTCTAGACGAATGTCTTGTGATATTCTAGTAGTTCGATTACCTCCTTGCTGTGTTTAAGCTTCTAACTAGCAAAATAATTCGTCTTCTTCAATATCATTGTTGTATGTCGGTGAAGAAGTAATTAAATAATTATGTAATATGCAGCATGCCTTAGTTATTAACTCAACTTTTTCCACTTTTACATTCATGGTATTTAATGTGATCCGAAATCTATTACATAAAATGCCAAATGCGTTTTCGACAACCCTTCGAGCACGACATGTTCTATAATTATATATGCGTTGCTCATTTGAAAGCCCATGAAATTTATATGGTTTCATTATAGGGAAATGTGCCTATGACGGCCCCCTACCTATGATGGCCCACCAGCTACCTTTTTAAATAGCGCGCGCTCATCGCCCTACCACCGTGCTAGACTTGTGCAACAAGTGCATTTGTCAGTAGTTATCAACTTTCAGACACGTGCACACTGTGGGACTGAAACTATAAAATAAAGTTGAAATTGGTAAGTCTAGATCTAACAAAATAGACTTGATATTTAGTATTTTGCTTCTACTATAAGCTTAGCTGACAACTGCTTTTTATGTGTAAAGTAGATTTGCATATTGCGCGTCGATTGATGTACTTGAATTTAGGGTTAGAGTAAACAAATCCCTAGTTACCAGGTTTTAAGTAGATCTATGCGCAACTGCCTATGATGGACCCCCAAGGGTTTTCTAATGATGGACTAGGGGGCCATCATAGGAAAGCGAATGTAATGTATGGTACTTACACTTACTCAAACTATAACTATTACGGATTTTAGTATTTGCAGACATGGCTACCTCAAAGAGGCAACAATGGGAGGAACGTGATATGGAAGAAGCTCTTAAAAGCGTTCGAGAAGAAAGCATGGGCTTTAAGCTGGCGGCCAAAACCTTTAATGTCCCGAAAACTACGTTACGAAGAAGATTTTCTACGCAACAGGGAAGTTCTAAGGGTGACTTAGGAGGGCGAAGACCAACATTCTCTGAACCAGTAGAAAATGAAATAGCCGAACATATTATAGACATGGAAACACGGTTTTTTGGTCTTACCAGTCAAGATTTGCGTAAGCTGGTGTTTGAAGTGGCCGAAAAAAATGGAATTGATCATAGTTTTAACCAAGAAACCAGAATGGCTGGATGGAAATGGATCAGAGGCTTCCTAAAGCGTAATCCACGAATATCTTTAAGAAGCCCTGAAAATACTTCTTTGGCCAGGGCCCAGGCTTTTAATAAGCCTAACATACGCGCCTATTTCAAAGCGTTAGCTGCAATTTTGGACAAATATAACTTCCCCCCAGAAAACATATATAATATGGACGAGTCTGGTTTAACGACGGTACAAAAGAAATCCCAAAAAATCTACACTGCCAAAGGTCGCAAACAAGTTGGTGCTCTTAGTAGCGCAGAACGTGGTCAACATGTGACCGTAGTCTGTTCCATGAATGCCATTGGAACGTTTGTACCGCCGGCTCTAATTTTTCCCCGACAAAGGATGAAGGAGGAACTCATGAATGATGCACCTCCTGGATGCATATCTTTTGTCCAAGAAAAAGGTTGGATGACCACCGAAATTTTTTCTAAGTGGTTAAAGCATTTTTTGAGGTATACGAAGGCATCCAAGGACAACAAGGTTCTGTTACTACTAGACGGCCATAGCAGTGTCACAAGGGCCTTGAAGCTCTAGAGTTTGCAAAAGAGAACGGCATTATTATATTCTGTTTCCCAGTCCATTGTTCTCATCATCTCCAACCTTTGGACGTTGGATTCTTCAGGCCACTTCACACTTACTACGGCCAAGAAATCGAACTGTGGTTGCGCCAGAACCCGGGGAAAGCAGTAACACAATTTAAAATAGCAAGCCTGTTTAACCGACCTTATTTAAAAAGTGCACTGCCTTTGAACGCGATAAATGCCTTCAAAAAAACAGGAATACAACCTTTTAACCCAGATGTGTTAGAGGATTGCGAGTTTGCTCCATCACTTACAACAGACAGACAACTTCCGGACAATCAATGTGAAAATTATGAAAATCAACCACAGCAATCAGAAAATGTTCAGCAACCAGGACCATCCACTCAGAGCTCGCCATCATCCTCAGCAGGAGTTCTCGACATCTCAATAAAAGATATTTGTCCTCCTCCTTCAGCTGGAGCAGTGACAGGCCAGAAAAAGGGCAGAAAACGTGGAAAAACAGGATATTTGAATTCAACGCCAGAAATTGAAGAACTAAAGGAAAAGGCAGGTGAAAAGCTAGCCAAAGCAAGGAAACAACACTCCAGGAAAGCAAAAAAGCAGATTTTTACTCAAAGTCAAAACAGTTCCAGTGATGAAGATGAACTTGCCCTTCAAGAATTTTTGGGGGAAGATGACGACTCTGATGATCCACCTTGCATTTATTGCAACGAATTATATTCCTAGTCGCGGTCCAGAGAAAAATGGATTCGTTGCCAGGCATGTAAGTCTTGGTGCCACATTGACTGCGCTGGTGTCTACGATAGAATCAAAAGATTTGTGTGTGAAGTGTGTATTTAATTTTTTTTTTGTTACCTATTTTACTTACTTTCATATATAGTGTCATTTATGCAATTTTAGTTCAGTCAGAATAAGTTTTTCGTTTAATAAATATTTGAAATTATGAAAAATATACACTTTTTTAATGAATAACCTGAAGGGTCCGTCATATGCGCATATGTGCCTATGATGGCCCCTTTGCAGGTTTTTCACAAAACGCATATGTAATTTCACCATATACTTTTTTATGAAAAAGTACTTGCCCACTACAATCTACAACATATGAGAAGCAAATAGGTACCCAGCAGAACTCGGTAAGTCCATAAGTAAGAAAAATATGAGGCAGTTTCCTTAAGGGGTCCATCATAGGCACACTTCCCCTATTGTCTTTTAAGGGAAATGCATCATCAGCAACAAATACATATGGAACTTCTTTATCACGTCCTGGCAAAGATTTAGGACGGGGAAAGTTTAATGTATTTTGAGTTATAGCATAAGATAAAGGGCTGCGTTGAAAAATGCCACCATCACTAATTCTACCATTTCGGCCAATATCCACAATTAGAAATTTATAATTTTCATCAACTACAGCCAAAAGAACAATACTGTCTGTGCCTTTATAATTATGATAAAAAGCTCCATCTTTTCTAAGTGGTCTAAAGGTGATGTGCTTGCTATCCATTGCACCTAAACAATTCGGGAAGTACCATAATTCAAGAAAATTTGCTGAAATTGCCTTCCATTCTTCTTCCGTTTGTGGTGCCTGTAAAATATTAATAATATTACTATTTTCAGATTGATGACGTAACTGAAGTTGCTAGCTCCACTAGCAGTAGTAGCAACCAGGTTTCTGCGGTGGAGAAAGAACCCCTCGCATCTTCAAAGCGTGCTTGCGGTACGCCAACAGGCCACGGCACACCACGAGCGCAACAAAAAAAAAGAAAATTAGAAGACGATGCGAGTGCGTCGATCTTAGCAGGCATCGGCACTGCATTAGCAAAAATCACTAATGATGCAGAAGAGCCATGGGATGTTTATGGAAAATTTGTTACACATGAAATAAAATTAATTGACAATGTACAGTTACAGCAAAAATGTAAAAGAGAACTGATAAAAACCATTTTCAAGTTTCAGGCGGAGGCCGAATCTGAATTGCAAAAATAAACGTTTTTAAAAATTCAAGTTTTGTTTGTTTTTATCTATGTAAATATTAAAAACTGGAAAAATTAAATAATGCTGAAAGTTGAATTGTTTTTGTACAGATAAATAAATCGTGCCATTTAATGCAGATATGAGTATTTCGTATTTGATTACATGCGGCAAAATTAAACGGTAAAAGTGAAATGAAAAACCAGAGTACATATAATATATTAATGTTTTAATTATAATAAACACGATTATTGTACTCTTTCTATATATAGTAAACTGACCTTCAAATATTCACTTTCTAAATGTGTAACAACAGCTTGTAATACTTCGTTAATAATGACGCTTAAAGTATTGTGTGCAATTCTTGTAGCAAAACTTAAGCTGGTTAATGTTTCTCCAGTTGCTAAGTATCGAAGAGTAAGCATCAACCTGCAAATAATTTTTTTTTAATATGTAACGTCATTTTAAAATACATACCTGTCTTCAGCGCTTATACATTGTCGCAGGATTGTATTCTGTTTTGTGATTGTGGGTCCAATTAATTGCAATAAATTATTAAATGCTGTTGCATTCATTCGTAAATAGTTCTTATAACTACAGGGGTTAACGTCTTTTACCTCGTTTCTTAACATGGCTAGTACCCCACGGCCAAGGCCTTCATTTCGTTTTAATAACCAATGTTTGGACCATAGCTTCCTTCTACTTCGTTTTTTTGCATTTTTTTGCGTTAATACAGCTAACCCTGCTAGCGATAACAATGCTACTGCTTTTTTCTTATTCATTTTTGAATTAAAAATATCTTTTTAAACAGAAACTACAGATAAATAAATGTAAACAACTTGACATAACCTCAACTGAACGCACCTACAAAAGGACCCACTTAACCTCAAAGTTTAATCAAACTCAGCGTATAGTGTGACAACCCAGCTTGAAACTTGTTTCAAATTTTTTGTTCGTGACGTCATTAAAACAGACTGACAGTTTAGTTTGTCAAACTAACTGATGGTGTGACATAGGCTTTAGAAATAAGTATGTAATTGATAGTAGGGGAGCGACGGATATTGCCGCACAGGCGGGTATTACTGCACACGTTGATTCTTTAAATCTGGCGCTTGTTTTATGATCCTATAAGTATTGACATCTCACGGAGAAATTGTTAAACTAACTGACACATCGCGAATGTAGATTCCGCACAAATGTAGGGGAACCTGTTGTACCTTGGACATCGTTGTACCTCAAACATATGCCTCAATTTTAAACTTCGCGGGTCTTTGGATTCAATTCTGCACTACTAGGTCATTAATCAACCACCAGAGGGCTCTATGAACTTTATTTCGATCTTCCATGTGCAAGTTTACGTGTGTAAGCCGTTTTTAAAGTTTTGCAACTGAAAAAGTAAGTTTTTTCACTCTGCGTTTTCTACAAATATATTCTTTATTTTGCTTATAATTGACAGGAGTAATTTTTTTTATTGATTTCACGTTTATTTGGCTCTTATGTCCGTGTTTAGAACCGATGCATACCTAACCTGAAAATTTCTGTCGTTTATTTTTTATGTATTTTGCGGGTGTTGTACCTCGAACATAATAAACACGATGTACAGTCGTGTGCAAATAAATCTGGGACAGTGTTTTTTTCACATGCAGATTCAGTTAAGAATTTGAAGAATATTTCCATGGATTTCCTCTTATCAGAGAGAGTTACGGGTTTCAGTACCTGTTAAAGTTTAATGTAACTCTTTCTGATAGCAGGAAATCTATGGAGATATTCTTCAATTCTTAACTGAATCTGCATGTGAAAAAAACACTGTCCCAGATTTATTTGCACACGACTGTACCTCGGACATGTCCACGGTACCTACATGTTTTAAAATTTTACCTAGTACTTAGTTGCTTTTATAATGCTTTTACATATTTAACTGATATATTTTATTGCAGTTATTTTTCTGCGACCTCTTGATCTTCATAACTATGCCCCGCAGCAAAACAGGAGTCAAGAGGGTTCCCCCGGATAGAGAAAAACTGCAAAGTGCAATTAAATTAATAAAAGAAAAAAGAATGACATTATATAGTGCTGCAAAACACACTGGATTAGCTAGAAGCACAATTCGCAGACATCTGCAACACTTTATACATACTGGCAAGGAAGACTACACCCTACAAGAAAATAATGCTACGAAGAAAGTTTTTAACGCAGAAGAAGAAAATGTGCTTGTAGAGTATATAAAACAAGCAGCAATTTTACAGTATGGTCTGACATTAAATGATGTTTGTGAATTAGCTTATAGATTTGCGAAGGAAAATAATAAGAAATATCCTTCCAGCTGGGATACAAACAAACTGGCTGGCGAATTTTGGCTGCGTATTTTTTGGAAAAAATATAAAAATGACATAGCACTCCGCAAACCTGAAGCTACAAGTCTAGCCCGATCGACTGCATTCAATCGAACTAATGTTGCACTCACATTCCAGAACTACAAAGCAGCTCTGGCAAAATGTCCTCCTTTGCCAGCTGTAAATATATGGAACTGTGATGAGACAGGGTTGTCTACGGTCCATGTTCCTCCAAAAATCCTGGCTGCAAGGGGATCTAAGCAGGTTGGCTCTATGACAAGCGCAGAAAGAGGCACCAATATTACGATGATTGCAGCGATGAATGCTGGAGGTGGTTTTATCCCACCGATGCTTATTTTCCCACGCGTAAATTTCAAGGATTTTATGATAGTTGGAGCTCCATCAGGAACGATTGGTGCCGCAAATCCTTCCGGTTGGTCTAATGTAGTATTATTTACCCAATTTTTCAAACACTTTCTCCGATATGCCAAGCCGTCTAAAGATTCGCCATGCATTTTGTTGATGGACAATCATGAAAGCCATATATCGGTCCCTGTGATTCAACTAGCAAAGGATAACGGAGTAATTTTGGTAACATTTCATCCTCACACGAGTCATAAGATGCAGCCGTTAGACCTTACCGTATTTGGTCCATTCAAAGCTTATTTCAACACAGCAATGAACGAATTCATGATTACGCCTGGAAATGTTGACAAACCAGTTACTATCTACGACATCGCTCAGCTAGTAGGCAAAGCTTTTCCTTTGGCTTTCGTGCCAATTAATATCACCCACAGATTTCAAGCAGCAGAACTGGTTCCGCTTAACGAAAACATTTTCCAGGATTACGAATTTGCACCATCGGACGTGACTGATCGCCCTGATCCGACTGCAACAGCTGAAGAGACTGTTGGTGAAGATAATCCCCAATTTGCTAATAACAATCCATCAACTTCTAAAGGTCTTTCTCCCCAACGGGAGAATAACATCCAGGTTCAACCTTTGGCATCGGCCTCAACTTTTATTTCTCCTTCAATGATTAGGCCATACCCGAAAGCTGCTGCAAGAAAGAACACTCGCCGGGGACGTGAAAAGGGACGATCGCGTATATTGACTGACACTCCGGAGAAAACAAGAGTCGAAGAATTGAAACAGGCAAAAGCAACAAAGAATTCGGCCAAAAAACCAAAATATTGCCCTAAAAAAGTTACTGCTGCTAAACGAAAACTGGCATGACAGATGATTCATTAGAAACTTCCTCATCTGATGATTTTTCGCTACATGACTCTGATGATTCAGATGGCCCTCTAGATTTTTCAGAAGCAGATGGGTTTGCAAACGTGATTAATGAAACATCAGTGGTAGGTGCCATTCAGGCATATAGCGAACATCCAGAATATGTAGTGGGTGATTTTGTTATTTTCGTTTAAGAAGCCAAATATTTTCCAGGAAAGATCTTGCAAAGAAATAACGAAGGAGCAGTAGTAAGTGCAATGCACCCAACAAAAAACAATTGGAAATGGCCGGACAAAATCGACTCAATGTTCTATCCGTGGGAGGACATTTTGCAAAAAATTCACCCCCCCCCTGAGAAAAACCATTCTAAGAGGTCAATATATCAAGTTAAGGAAATGACACAATTCTGTTCTAATTAACATAATATTTAACGATATGTTTAATTAATATTAAAAGAAATAAATCTATTTAATAACCGAGGTTCTTTCATTTCACCTTAATGCATAAAAGGTTTAAAAGGCTTTTAATATAAGTGAATAAAATATGCGTCCAAGGTACAACACACAAAGGTTCGAGGTACATCACCCCCGTTGTACCTTGGAACTAAATACACTTTTTTTAAACGCATTTTTTTTTGTAAAAATATTAACTTTTTCGTCCTAAAAAAACTATTATTATTATTAAAGAGATAAAATACAAGGCATCAACGACACTGGCTATTAGCCCCGGGAACTATAGATTTATATTATATTATTTGATATTTTAGTGAGACTTAGGTAACACATAAGTTTTTGCACATTTTGATAGTCATTATTTAGGATAACACTGAGGTCATTGGACGTTATCTCAGCTGCTCTTCTTGCCTGGTTGTATTTTGTACACTCAACGAGTAAATGTCGAACGGTGATTTGCGTATTGCAGACTTCGCAAATTGGTGGGTCCTCATGACGAAGAAGGTGAACATGGGTGATCCGGGTATGTCCAATTCTCAATCTGGTTAACAGCACTTGTTGATGGCGACTGATTGAGCAAGGCCAGGGTTTCACTGTCGGTTTAATGTCTCTTAATTTATTGTTAGTGACGTTGGTCCACTCGATCTCCCATCCTTCCCTGAGGAGATTTTTAATTATGGTCTTTGCGTCATCATAAAATATGCTTGTGGTTGCGAATTCGTCCTTCCCGATGGCAGATTTAGCTGCACGATCGACTTTTTCGTTACCAGCTATACCGATGTGCGAGGGAATCCAGATTAGTTGTACGTCTTTGCTTTGTCTCGATATGATGTGTAGTTGTTTTAAAATGTTTGAGATAAGTGGATGTTTTGAGGGATGTTGCAGGCTAGTTAGTACACTTAGTGAGTCTGAGAGGATTACAAATTTGTTGTGAACGTTTGTGGATATGTGGATGAGGCTTTGCATGATACTAAAAGCTTCAGCTGTGAATATGCTCATTTCATTAGGTAGATGGTATTCGTAGCTATTTTGTTCAAACACATAGGCCGCTCCTGTGCCATTTTCCATTTTTGAAGCATCTGTAAAGATATGTTTGTGCAATGGTAGTGAGTTAATTAATTCCTGATATTTCATTTTGTATATATCTGGGTATGTCTCATGTTTCGAAAATTTTGCTAGGTCTAATATGATGTTTGGTGGCAGCATTGTCCAGGGGGGAATTTTGTTGGCCGTAGACGGTGTAATAGGTGGAAGTGTTAGGTTAAGATATTTAGATTTTAAGCACTTAATTCGATTACAAAGGGATTTTTGGGAGATTGCGTTTAGGATTGAGTTCAGCTGGACAAATTGGTGAACTGGGTTTGTGGGATGTGCGGCTAATTTTGCAGCGTAAGTAATTACTGCGCTATCTCTTCTGAGTTCTAGTGAGGGTTCTCCACTTTCTGCTAATATGCTCTTTACGGGGCTGCTTCTAAATGCTCCAATGGCAATGCGAATGCCTGTGTGGTGGACAGAATCGATAATTTTGAGTGTACTTCGTGCGGCAGAGGAATACACAATAGAGCCGTAGTCGATTTTAGACCTTATGATTGTTCGATACAAACGCAGCAGAACATCTTTTTCTGATCCCCAGCTAGTGTGAGCTAAACATTTAATTATATTCATCCGTTTTGTACATTCATTTTTCAGATTTATTATGTGCTCTTTCCACGTTAATTTTCTATCAAATATTAGCCCAAGATACTTTAAAGAGGATACGTATTGTATTTCGTTGTTATACAACATTAGTTTTGGGTTTAAATTGCACCTCTGTAGTTTGCAGAAATGCATACACTTTGTTTTGTGGCTAGAAAACTGAAAACCTGTCTCCTCTGACCATGCTTGTAATTTGTTAACAGTTGTTTGCAGATGCTTTCTCACGGTGGTTAGACTTTTTCCTTTACAGTAGATGACTAGATCGTCTACGTAGAGTAGAGCTTTCGTTGGGGTTGCTATAGCTAAAAAACTATAATGTGTTTAAAACCCATTATAATCATTTAAACAACAGGAGGTAAGGCTACCTAATATGTGCAATTTACAAAAAATTAAATAGTGAAAATAGGTCCAAGGTACAACAGGTTCCCCTACCTTGTAGTAACAAAGTTTTGGTTTTGCGTGCGTTTCATGTAAAATTTTTTAGTATTGGTGAGGTGAGAAATATTTGTTGCAGTGTTTGTATTTTAATTCCGGTAAGTACAGGTTGATATTTCAAGTTAAAATACTGTTTCCGTTATTTCGAGATGAGAAACCGTTTTCATTTTTGAGGTTAAGAAGATGGCCACGTGTAAATCGGGTAATCCCGCACAGCACGCTTCGGGTAATGACGCGCATTGTGCGGCATTAGCCGACCTCACATTGACAAAAACTTTATGGTTGCTCGTAAGCAATAATGGATTATTGTTTGTTCAGATGCCGAAACCTAGGGGAAAGTACTCTGAGTCGGCATAGTCACTGAAATGGCATAGCGCCTTTAATTTGTGAAAATCGAAACGATATGGCAACACCGGTGTTGCTCAGCGTGAAAAATACGTGTGCCGTGGTACTGACACGATTCTTAGTTCATTTCTGTTGACTAACGAGTTGGTACGTAGATGTTTATAAAAACCGACTGTTTTAAGTTTTGTGTTATAAATCTTATTGTGTTTGTAATTGGACACCGGTACACGATATAAGGTATGTTTTAATTTATTTTGTATCTTTTGAGAATACTGTTGAAACTAATCTTAAGGGTTTATAGTTTGTTTAAAGTTTAAAATTGTTGAGGTTGTGTTTCGTTTTGCACGTGTGTGTGGATGAGATGGCATAGGAGCTGGTTGACTGAGATGGCATACTATGCCATCTCATCCACCACGACTATTTTATATTAGTCTGTTTATATATTTTATTAAAAATTGTATAAACTTCATTTCAGATATGGCTCCATATCTTAGGAAATCTTCAAGGCAGTCGTGGGATGAGAATCAAATGAGGGAGGCCATCGATGCCGTAAAGAGCGGTAAAATGGGTTGGTTATTGGCGTCCAAAACTTTTAAGGTTCCGTTTACTACATTGCGGCGACGTGCTCAAAAGGGGAATACTTCAAAAGGATATCTAGGTGGGTACAAGGCGACGTTTGACGTCAATTTGGAAAAAGAAATAGTAAATCATTTACAAGATTTGGAAATCAGATTCTTCGGGATGACTTCGGTCGATGTTAGAAGGTTAGCGTATCAAATAGCTGTTAAAAAAAAACTTCCTCACAGATTTTCAACTGAAAATGAAATGGCTGGTAGAGGGTGGTTAAAATTATTTAGACTGCGGAATCCAACGATATCTCTACGCATACCTGAAGCTACTTCAGCTGCAAGAGCCCGCGGTTTCAACCGAACTCAAGTTCAAACATATTTCCGTCATTTAACGGAAATAATGGAAAAACATAAGTTTGAGCCATACCAAATTTGGAACGTTGACGAATCAGGGTTTAGCACAGTACCAACGCAACCAACCAAGATTTTCGCAACTAAAGGTCGAAAACAGGTTGGTGTTTTAACAAGTGCTGAGAGAGGCCATCACTACACTTCAGTTTGCTGTGTAAATGCTCTTGGAACATACATTCCGCCCGTTTTTATATTTCCCAGAAAAAATATGAAATTAGACTTAATGGACCATGCTCCAACGGGTTCCGTAGGATTTGCCCAGGAAAAGGGTTGGATGAATGGAGAGGTATTTCTTAAATGGTTGCAACATTTTGTTAAACACAGCAACGTTTCACCTCAAAACAAAGTTTTGTTGCTTTTGGATGGTCATTCTAGCCACAAAAACATAGATGTTTTAACATTTTCAAAGCAAAATGGCATCGTAATTTTCTGCTTACCGCCACATTGCACCCACAGGCTTCAGCCGCTAGACGTTAGTTTCTTTGGGCCTTTAAACACATTCTATAATCAAGAATTGAATGTTTGGCTCAAAAGCCACCCTGGTAGAACGGTAACTCACCAACAAGTTACTGGAATTTTCAAGGAAGCATACCTTCGAGCTGCAACGGTTAAAAATGGCCAAAGTGGCTTTGCATCTGCTGGAATATTCCCACTTAATGAAAATATTTTTCCGGACTGGATGTTCGCACCTGCAGATATAACTGATATACCAGAGCCAGTGGTACCAGAAGAACCAAATGGACTTGAAGTAACCGTCCAAGAACAACCTGTTTCTCCATCGTCTAAAGATTCAGTGGTATCTAAAAATCCAAATGGCCTTTCAGTAATCGCCCAAGAACGACCTGGTCCTTCATCTTCTAAAGAACCAGTGGTACCAAAAGAGCCAAATGAACTGTCAGTAACTGTCAAAGATCAACCTGGTCCTTTTTCGTCCAAGGATTTAAGTATATCCGAAATTTCGCCATTGCCAAAGGCAACCGTTACAACCAGATCAAATCGGAAAAAAGGGAAATTCGGAGTTCTAAATGCTACTCCGGATATTGAAGAACTGAAGTTAGAAGTGGCTAGTAAGAAAGCTCCAGTTTTAAGAACATCTGCTAAGCGCTCGGCCAAAAGAAAAGTTCGAATGCCATCGTCTTCTGGGAGTGAAAAAGAAGAAACAGTTTATTCTGGATCGGAAGATGAAGATCCGGCCTGCATTTATTGCCTTCAACTATACACTATGTCACGAAGTAAAGAATGGTGGCTACGATGCCAAATGTGCCAAAAATGGTGCCACGCAGACTGTATCGGCCTACCCAGAAGTGCAAAAATTATAATTTGCGATATTTGCAAATAAAACATATTAGTTTTAAGTATATGCCATCTCACCCATAGGGGGTGGGTGAGATGGTTTTTGTAATAGTTTACGTTTTATTTTTTTTATGTGTAATATACATCTTTATTCAGTTATTGTGAACATTTTTTTGTCAAAAATAAAACATATTGTTTGCACAAATTTTTGTTTTTTGTCATCTATAAAAAATAAAATTTTTATAAATTATTTTCAAAAAGTATGCCATCTCAGAGTACTTTCCCCTACTTTTGGTTTGCCTACTGTGTCATGTGAATCGTGATTCACACGACGCAGACATAAATACGTTTGGTTTACGTTTCTATCAACCTTACGAAACAAAAGTCACTAGAACTGTGCTAGTGATTTTGGGTTCCCAATAAGGTAAAATCGGATTTTATATAATATAAAATGCAAAATTATTCATACATTCGGGTGTGATTATTTCATATTATGCAAAATTATGATACATTTATGGATGACTATTTTATATCATACAAAGCAAGAAATTATTATATGTGTATGATAATTATCATACGGTTGGCAACACTGTTGTGGACGTACTATAAGCGATAGCTATCTAAGTTGCGTTTTCAATATATCACTTTATAACAGGTGGCGCAAAAGTAATCACCCTATCGGAACATGCTCTCATTTTTGCAAATGGCATCTTATGTCATCGCGACTTTGACATTCGTGAAGCAAACAGAAGCAGAATACACATAGACAAACCATGGATCGCTATACTCATCAAAAACGCGAAATAATTTGTGTCAATGTTTTTGACAAATAATCGGTCAGTGCTTTTGGCTCCACGTGAAATTTGTTGTCGATTCCCTGGTCGTGTGGCATCAAATGTGCACACACTGTGGCATTTAGCCACTCGCCTCGAGGAGACTGGCTCAATACGGGACAGTTTCAGACGTGGCCAGCCCCGGAGTAGCCGTTCGGTCGAGAATATCGCTGCTGTGGCTGCAGATGTCCAAGAGAAACCTCAAACATCCACCAAACGACGGGCCACGTACTTGGGCATCGGTAGACGGTCTTTACAGCGAATTTTGGTGAAAAACTTAAAGATGTTCTCTTATAAGTGCAACCGCACACACAGCATGTACGACAGTGGATATTCTGAAGCAAGCTTTTCCCGACCGGTTCATCTATCGTTTTGGAGACCTGCACTGGCCCGCAAGATCGCCCGATTTGACCGTTCCAGACTTCTTTCTTTGGGGTTTTCTGAAGTCACGGGTCTATACGAACAAGCCACAGACCTTGGCGGCCTTAAAAGAAAACATCTGACTAGAAGTGGAGAATCAATCGCCAGAAGTTTTGAGAAAAGTAATGAAAAATGCTGTGAAACGAGCCCGAATTTTCATCAGCTCTGGCGGTGTCCACTTGACCGATATTGTCTTCGAGACTTAATGAAAAAAAAATTAGACGTCTAAATAAACATAATCAACAAACAGAACCAATTCTTTTCATTTACAAACAAAGTTACTGCCTTAGGAAATCGAGTGAGGACTTTTGCGCCACCTTGTATAAAACTAAAAAATTTATTTCAAAACTAAGATTAGTTATGTTAAGTGATAAGCGGTTTTCTTTTTAATTTTATAATTTTCGTAGTTAAGCAATAATGGAAATAATGGAAAACAATTGAAATAAAACCTTGGAGATAATCAATACATATTTTCAGTAAATATAATGTACTTAACATAATAATAATAATAATAATATATAATAAATATTTGTTATCTTTAGATCTAGCTAAGGTCTAGTTTCACCAGCCGGTAATAGTCACTCACATAATTTGCACGGCAAATAATTTTGAAGAGCTAGTTAATAGAGCCATAAGTGTCTTTAACACTCACAGGTTTCACAATTTCGTTAGAAATCCTGAAAGACTTCCTTTTACCGGCGCCGTCGTCTGGCGCCTTTTGAGCAGTGACTGTTAAGAGTAATGCAATTTAAATTTCACAAAGGGCATGCAGATGCATGAAATTAAGAGGAGGGAGCCCACCCCTACGCCACCAGGCCCTGAGGGCTCGCGGCGCGTATGCAAAATAGCGCTATCTCGCTAATACAGCTGACATGCCAAATTTTAGGGTTCGTCAAAGGTTATTATATCTGTTTTGGTTTAATTATATGACGCTCGAATTGGAACGTCGGCGGCGTTTGCTTAATTTCAACTTCGGTTTACCCTGCCAGCCGAAGCTCGGTATTTTCTGGGGCGATTAGTAATTTGGCGTTGAATGGGCTAATAAGGTTAAACATGCTACTAATACATAATAAGGCTCAAATCGCGATCGATTCGCTCAGCAATTTGACTGCCGCAGTATTGCTCCTCTAAATTGTGTACCCGTTACCTAATTCACTCTGCGTGTTCCACATAGTACATTACATTTGCACTTATATCGCATCACATGTACACCAGCTTTGGATATGTAGCAAATTATGCTCTGAATGTTCCATGCTGCTTGAAACATTCAACTGTCAAACACGCTGATCTCCTTACTACGTAAGAAACAAAACCATAAAAAGTAAAATCTTTATATAATGCGTTAAGGAATGAGGCAGATAATGTTTTAATTATAATTCAGAGAAAAATATACCAGAATCTTTATAGCTTCTGTTGGCATGGCAACAGATTACTGTTTGAAAACAGAAATAGGAAAGAAACATATGGCAGAGATGAAATTTTTAAACGCACTGAAGGTTTGTCGAAAGACAAGAAAGCCTAAATATCGTCAGTTCATAATTAATAACGCCAATATATTTTGATTTGTGGAACAAATATTTAGTTAGAATAAAGAAAGGTTGTAGCTTGTGTGTTGAATCCAAAATCGATCAAGAAGCTGATGTTTTAATTTTCCATAGGTGCTGAATAGAACTGTACCAACATATACCAAAAGAACAGACTATGAAAACTAAGCCAAGAAAAAGCCAAAATATATAAACTAGAAATCCAAATCAATAGAGTAGCAAATCTATCCAATTCAAGAATTAGAAAACCAGATCTAAAATATCCATACAATAGCAAACCCTGAAACAATAAGACTCGGACAAACCCGGAGTTTATTCGAAAAACCTCACTTCAGGTGTAAATCGGCTTAGCGATACATTTACAATCTTCAGTAGAAATATAAAGACGTACTGACCTATCAAAAGAAATACTAAAATGAAATAAAAACTGCGTAAAGGCAAATTGCCATAGGAAAATAACGGAGATACGGCAAGCACTCATTTACAAATCCCTCATAAAGAACGAAACGTAAGGTTTCCAAAAAAAAAAATCAATTGTTCGTTTTAAAGAACTTAATTCGAAAGTTTAATTGAAACAAAAGGAAACTAAATAAATCTAAAATGAGAGAGGGCGGGCGATAAGCAGTTTGATGACCACAGTCAAACAAAATTACTCTATAAAACCTAACCGCAGCAAAAAGCTACGAAGCAAGCGCGCTAGGACTTACGGCAAGTAAATGACTAGCTTCGCAAACTAGAGTAACCGATACGTATAATCCCAAAGAAAACAGCTGCAAAGCTAAGACAGTGCGAGATATGATGCGCAGATTCTATCAGATAATGCACGAACGGGAAAGACCTTGCAAATGGACAATGTGGATGTTTCTGCCAACGGGGCCAATAATAACAAACTTTAAATAGTGGACTGTATATTTACTTTAAAATTCATTCCTTCTTCCCTCGTACATGGCAAAAACTCGA
The DNA here is from genome assembly GCA_940337035.1 of Agriotes lineatus. Classification (NCBI taxonomy): domain Eukaryota; kingdom Metazoa; phylum Arthropoda; class Insecta; order Coleoptera; family Elateridae; genus Agriotes; species Agriotes lineatus. The sequence continues at coordinate 89,221 of CALNHX010003870.1, read as the reverse complement.
CTCCTCGTCACAAGCAAGCGCACTTACGCCCAGCCCTCTAACATTTACAGAGGCAGTCATGAGCAAACAGTGGACAAGAGACATTGTCCAAAACAAAGATTGCGTTCCAATATATCGATTGATAGTTGTTAACGGTATGGACATACTCCTACTCTTCAAAACAAACAGCCAATTTGAAAATGGTAAATATGCAAACTGACTGAACTTATTATTCAAAATAACGCTTTCGAAGAGGCGTAATAAAACCAGGAAAGAAAACATTAGTCGGAAAGCTAATTATCCATCGTCGGATGTGCGCGTTCCCTAGGAATTTCCACTCTTCTCGGTCTTGTGCCCGCTTAATCCAGCTACCACCGACCAGTCTTTTAACCTCGTCTGGGGACAACTTCCAACGCTTGCTCCATAGATTTAAAAATTTTCAGAGTCGCTCAACATACTCATATCAGTACTAAAAACTCAGTGATTATATCTAGAGAACCGATCAGATGCAAATTAGCTCTAGATGAAAAACCGATAGTAAAAGTCATTTATTTACCTTGCAATTATTTAGCGAACGAAATATTTATAGAAAACTGAAAACGCAAGCTATGAATGTGAGAGCTATATCAGGCTCTCTACGCGATGTAATATAGTGACACCTATATATAAAGGACATACAAGACGAGCGTACGACTAATCTTAACATACATCGCAAAATTCACAGCATAAATATAAAAAAATAAACGAGTTACTAGATGAAAGCGTTAAGAACTCTGTAAGGTCTAAGCGTTTGAGATACGGTGAGGAATGACAACATTAAGGAAGCGTGAGATAGACTAGACATTATGTAAACATAATGGCTAATAATAATCTACTGTAAAATAGCCCCCTACACGACCCCTAAAAAATTTGATCGAAATATAGACCTCGGGGTCCCAAAACGCACAGGAAAACTAGCAAGGACTTAACTGGAATCAGCAGGACTTGTCCCAAAAGAAAAAAATCTATCCAGAATTGCAGAGTAGGCAATAGATGAATCTAATTAATATAATTTAATTAATTCAACCTGTGAAAACTGTGCAAATGCATTACGAAACAAAAGCTATACAGGTAAATTGAGAAATTAGACTAATGATACAATTATTTATACCAACTTTAAACTCTGAAAGCAACGATGAATAAGATTGCTATGCATTTAGTAAACGAAACAAAAAAGAAAAGAAAGTTGTTATAAAATGTTTCAATTAATTACAAACTATCGTGACTACATGAGCATATCTGACCAGTTCACTGAAGACGGAGCGGGTACTTTCACAAAACTTAAATCCTATAAATTACAAAGTGGGCCAATAAGTATTTAAGAGAAAAAATATGACCACGATAGTAACGAGAACTCATAAAGTTAAAACATAGTCGATAGCTGTATAATCTTAAACAAACTCACTTAACGTCCAATTCATTGAGGAGTTGCAATCAGTAATACCTATATTACCAAATGCATGCAGTATAAAAGTTGCAATTATTAACAGAAGGGGGTGCACCCGGTACAAAAATACTAACTCTAAATTAATACTTCTGTGAACCAGGAATAATCGGTCTGCAAAACAATAAACTTAGAGAACAAATACTTCTAAATAACAAAATCACGTAATGCAATGAAGAAAAGCAATAAATAAATAATGGGAAATGACGTTTAAGCAGGCCCATACAAATTCTAAAAGCTTGAAAGCCCTTGTCGAGAGCAATACTGCTTCGGGAAGCTATTCAGTAAAGTTATGTAAGTTACCAATACTCAGCGAGCCCTCTTACTGTAATCACAAGGCAAATTTTGATGTTGTTTACAACTAGAGGTACTCGAATTTGGTTCGAAGGCTAAAAAACTAGATTACCTCGGGTAAATCGTCGTAAAGCATGCACAGTAGCTTGACTCGTCAAAATGGCTACTAACGGGACCTTCCACAGAAAGTAATCGAACCGGATCCAAAAACTCTTAGTCACAGCGCAGAGTGGCCAGGGCACATAGTACTGATAGGCGTTCAACAGGTCAGAGACGGCTTAATTTAAGTCAAAGTGCAACCTGGTCTCATAAGGAGTGAGCTTATATTATAAAATCCCGGCTAAACAGAAAAAATTGGGGTAATTGAAACAGCTGAAATTTCCACGAATGACCGCCAACGCGAAAGAACGAGTATGATTGACCATGTGATTCACCTCATAGGTAGAATTAGAACGGATAAGAAAAATTTCGGCTTAAAGATAAGCAGCTAAACCAATCGATTTTCATAACGTGGAACTAATCTTCCAATAACGTCGCTTTCCAATCAAATCCCCATAATTATGAGTGTAAAGAAATTGTTACGTGTACATTAAGTTACTTATTCACAGATTGTCTTACAATTCCAGCTATTCGTGAGTTTGGTTGTCTATTCCCTTGGTTTATTTATGTGGGGACTTTTTAAAATCCTTGATTTGCAATTTTTGGAAAAATGTCCCATATCTATCTTGAGCAGCTTCGTAGATAGATTGCTAAGGATACTGCTGTGGAATTTTTGCAAAGCTCACTACATGTGAATTTGAAATCTTTCGATATTTTCGAAAATTTATTTAATTAATACAAATCAACATTACATTCACAACAATTAAAAACCCAGATTAAAATAAAATCACTACAAAAACATTA
>CALNHX010003870.1:0-86539 GCA_940337035.1 Agriotes lineatus | reverse complement strand
ATTATACGTAACACTTGACAAAACCAAAATTACTAACAATAGAGAGGGTTTTGTAACATGACAAGTTTTGAATACAACTTGAAAAACCGTTCGCGTTTGACTTTAGCGCAGTAAAAACCTGCCGAAGCTCCGAGTGTAATCAGTTAAAGTAAGTAAAGTCAAGGTCAAGCCTGTCTCTATTTTTAAATAACAACCGAACAATAATTCATTAAGTGAGTAGAACTTGAACAAAGTGGGCCGCCATATACGGCGTGCCAACTTTCGGTACACATTTTCAACCAAATACACAAATATCATTCAAGTTCCGAGTAGTTGTATGCACCATCGGACCATATCAGTTCAATATCAACACCGCAACCATCGCAAACTACTAGCCGGCAACACGGAAGCACGCCAATGCAAACAAGTGGGGAACAAGAATGGCAAACACAAAATCTAAGGAAACAAAAACGCTGCAATTACGCAGAAATCAAAGTTAACCATCTACTGGTTAAGTACCCCCTCCCTCCAAACATCAAACAAGTATGATACTGTCAGACAACGAAGACAACAAGAAGTAAAACCACCGCCTATACTTGTCTACCAACACTTAAAATGGCTAACAGACGTGCTAGATATCGAAGCTAAAGACAAATATTTTATCAAGCTAATAGGTAATACACAAGCCAAAATCCAATCAAGACATATCAAGGATTGCAGTACCGTCATCAAAATTCTCACTCTAAGAACTATTGTCATAGAACACCAAGAAGTGTGAAATATGCTAGAGAACATCTGACAAAAAACTGTGAAAAAAAAAGAAATTAGTAAAAATTTTAAGTGTGTCAATTACCAAGGTAATTATCCTGAGTACTACAAAGGGTGCTTAGTGGCTAACGAAATTCAAACATAAATTTCCACTGCTTAGACCCAGACAAAACTCGCAACTGGTTCAACCAGATACTTCCTTTGCTCAAATATTTGCAAACAAACGCCAATAACCACAACAAATAGACAATCAGCCACCAGTACGAACTTGGAATCAACATGAAACTAATAACAAAATGGAAGCAATGATGATTAAACTAATGGAAAGACTGGACACTATGTTCAACTTGCTCACTACCATGATCTCTAAATTACCATAATGGCCCAATCCCTAAATATTGTACTACGCTTATCCCAGCACAGCCAGTAAGTCAAAACATTGATAACAAATAATGATATTGACATTATGCTGATCTCGGAAACACATTTCACCCAAAAGAACTGCATGAAAATACTTAAATATTCCATTTACTTGGTAAATCACTCAGACGGTACAGCTCACGGTGGCACAGCAGTGATCGTGCAGAACTCAACACGGCCCTATGTAAGTCATCAGCATCAGCATGGAAATCTACAGGCTACATACATTGTAGTTGAAGAAGCCAACAGAAACTTAACTTTCGCAGCAGTATGCTGCCCTCCAAAACAAAATTAAAAAAGAAGCATTCGAACACTTGTTCAATACTCTATGGCCTCGTTTTATTTCCGGCGAAGACTATAACACAAAAAACAACAATATGGGTCAAGACTAACTTTACCCCCAGGTAGGGAGCTACCCAAACTATGAACGACAATAACTACGCATCAACTGGTGAAACTAGGCTACTTATTGGCCCTCAGATCATCGCAAAATACCTGATCTACTAGATTTCTGCATCATTAAAGGAATAGGGAAAAGTAACTTAAACGTAACATCTTGTTTCGATTTATCTTCGGATTACTCACCCGTAACTATCAAATACAGTAGCGGAGCGTCGAAAACAGCGAAACCTGTCAGACTTAACAATAACATCACCAACTGGAATACATGTAGGGAACTAATTGACAACAAAAGCCAGCTAAACATATAACTAAAAACAGAAAAAGACATCCACAGTGCTGTGGACCTGCTAACTCGGACCATACAAATTTCTGCTAAAACCGTTACTCTGAACCAGAAAAAGCAAGGTAATACAGAAGATTGTCCTATATTTATGAAATGGAAGATATCCGAAAAAATTAAACTCTGGCACTATACAAAACATCCACATGAGAAGGCTAATGTTAATAAAGCAACTCGCGAACTAAAATCTCTCCTGCATAACCTGAAAATCCAGGCAATACAAAAGTATTTGTCAAGGTTTATCTCTACAGAAGACACATATTATTCATAATAGAAAGCCACCAGAAAGTTAAAGAGACACATGCAACAATTCCACCTATTAGACTAGCAAACGGGAATTGAGCAAAAAGTCCCAGTGAAAAAGCAGAAGCACATGCCAATCATTTAGCACAAGCATGTCAACCATTTCCTCAAACTTGCCCTCAAGAAGATGAAAGATAAATTAACAAATTTGTTGAAAAAAAAAACGCTAAAACAACGCAGACCATCAAAACGGTCAAAGTTACTGAAATTGAGACTGTAAAAACTTTAAAGTTAAATCAAACTCCTGGCCACGATTTAACCACTGTCAAAACTCTAAAAGAGCTACCAGAAAAAAGCTTCAAAATGATCACCTACATTGCTATTCTGAGATTGAATTTCTTCCCACAACAGTGGAAACCAGCGCAAGTAATTCTAATCCCAAAACCAGGAAAACGTCCGGAGGAAATTACATCATACAGACCTATCACTCCCCTTCCAGTTATAGCTAAGGTATTGGAGAAATTAATTTTAAAAAGAATGAAACCAACTCTTGTGGAAAGAAACGTCATACCAGATCACCAGTGTGGTTTTAGAGAAAGGCACGCCACTACGGAACAGGTCCACCAAATAGTAACAAAAATGAATCACGATCTATAGCTTAAAAAATATTGTTTGGCAGTTTTTTACACGTCAACCAATCCTTTGACAAGGTTTGGCATACCGGACTGCTTTACAAGATCAAGCAGGAACCGCCAGTTTACTACAAAATCTAAAAATCGTACCTAGACGAGAGATCTCTTCAGGTCAAATATAAAGAGCAACTGTCACCAATTTACCCAAAACAATCTGGGGTTCCACAGGCTAGTATCCTAGGACCTGTGTTATACATATTGTACACCGTAGACCTCCGGTCCGCGAGGAAAATAATGGTAACCACTTATGCCGATGATACTGCCGTGATGGCTTCGCATGATGATCCAAATACAGCATCTCAAATACTTCAAAGAACCTTAAAAAAGATAGAAGACTGGTTGAAGACATGGCGTATCAGAGTAAATAAAGACAAATCACTTCATTTACCTTGCAAAAATAAACGTGTGCTTCAGTAAATTTAAATGGCAACCTAATTCATCAACAAGATAGTGCCAAATATCTCGGAATACATCTACAACGGCGAATTACCTGGAAGACCCACATTTGGAAGAACATGTTACAACTAGGACTAAAATTTCGACAACTATATTGGTTAATGGGCGGGAACTCCCAACTAACTTTGGAAAACAAACTTCTACTTTAGAAATGTATAATAAAACCTATTTTGACGTATGACATTCAGTTATGGGGGTTGGCTAATTATTGAAATCTGTAAATTCTACAAAGATTCCAAAATAAGGTTTTAAGAACAATCACCAATGCACCAACTTAAGTTCCAAACTCGCTAATACTGCAAAATATACCTATGTCATCAATTCGAGAAGAAATAAAAAGTCTCAGCACAAAATACCACAACAGACTCCAAGTGCACACTAATCAGCTAGCAGTGAATTTGCTGGAGAGGCCAAAGATTGAAAAGGTCTGACCCGCTAAATCTCCCGGCTAGATTGAATTAGTGATATGTTTCATATATTTTTGTATATGTTATTAAACCTAAGTAAATAATAGTTATAATTAGTTGTTATTCGAAATCACAATAAATTGTCTTAGGAAAGCATGATTTTATTGGTTGTATTAGTATGTTGTTGTTACTCCATTACTGAATGTTATTAATGTAACAAATTGTAAATATTCATGGAAATCAATAAAAAATTGAAAAAGAGACCTAAAGAGCCCTTTTGCCATCATTAATTTCCATATTAGTTGGCCACATTTCATATATCAACTGGCAACTTTAACTGCTTTACCATTAACCTGTTGCCATAAAAGCCTAACTGTTGAACTATAAATATCGTTACGTTTGGCTTCATTTACTAACGTTAGTCCTAGCGATCTAACCCACCTTAGTTTCCCCGTAAGCGCTATTTATTGGCTGTGCAAATTCAAATGATATAGGTGTTTTTTCTGCCACGAATTTATATTGAAAATTACAGTTGTACGTTTCAAATGCGCTCATGCACTTTCTCTCCTCGTGTTATGTGATATTTCCTGGTTTCGTTAATCATTTTCTGAAAAAGTTAGGTGGGCTAATTAGCTCGAAGAGCTCGATATTTACCGGACAAATTAAATGTTTACTTTGATATGTTAAAGGTTGACAGCTGGCATTCAAGTACAGCGGACAATATCTCTTGTTGCACTTGTGTGAATTTATTTGACAGAAATCTGCAAGTAATATCCCATATCAAATAACTTTTTAGACGTTTTCTGCTGGGTTTTGATGTATTACAAAATCTGCTTGGCGTAGTTGTGCGTTTGGTTGGCGTGAGTGTTGAAACGGTCGTTTAGTAACTTCTCGGTTTTGTTTTCGCTGTCAAGTAAACCGAGACTAGTTAAAAACATTTCATCGAAATCGAAAACGACTGCCTCTGACTCGTTATGGGGATTTATGATTTAATAAATGATGCTTCTCCGTTACTTTTTCCTTTCCGTATGGTCGATTAGCATGATGGCATTTGAGAAACTACAACAACGAGTGGATCTATTAGAGATAGCAAGTTTTTAGGGTAAGTCCGGTTGTCCAGCAATTATAAGCCATTTAACCTTATGCAATTTTCATCCGATTTGTAGATGTCTTTTGATAAGTCTACAACTCCTGATTATACTGAGTAGGACTCGAGAGAGAATGTTGAGCCAATTTACACCAAAAGTGAATTTTTAAAGGCGCTCAGCTTCTGTGCGCTAATGACTTTCTATTATTTTAGAATGTTTGTTTTGGATTATGGATTTTCGTGTTTTTGTGTTTTAAATCCAGATATCTTGAATAACTGTCCTTATTGGTAAACACTTATCGCCCTCATGTACATTTTTGAATTTGTAAATTTCTGTTCTTGTTAGGTTAAAATTTAGCCAAATTATTACTTTCCTCAATTAAATGCCTCTCAACAGAAGCCAAAGGTTCGATTTATTATTCGAGCGAAAATAGAATATGGCTGCATAAACAAACGTACGTTTATTGTTCTTTCTATGCACAAATTAAAATCTCTTAAAATTAAAAAAAAATATATAAATTGTGTACAATATATACAAAAATAAAGAATATCTTCTAATTGCTGGGGACTCTGTTACAACACCTGCCAGGTTAGGCGACCAATATAACATCGGCGGCGCTGTAAGAAGAGCGGAGGCCGCTGTAAATAGAATATTGATTTTCCTAGCGCTATTCGCAGTCTTCGGCGTAGGTCACTAAATCAACACACTAAGTGTAAGGTACCGCCATTCGTGATTTTTATATCTATCCTTGTCGCACAATTTTCTAAAACTTCTTCTTCTTCTTCTTCTTGCGGTGCCTATCCGGTACGGATGCTGGCGATCAATATGGCTATTCTAACTTTATTGGTTGCAGCTTGAAAAAGTCCCGTAGTTGTTAAGGAAAACCATTGTCTTAAATTCTGGAGCCAGGAGTTTCGTCTTCTCCCCGGGCCTCTCCTTCCATATATTTTACCTTGCAAAATTAGCTGCAATAGGTTGTATCTTTTTTCGTTTCTTGTGATGTGACCTAAATATTCGAGTTTGCGTTGTTTTACTCTGAGACGGATTTCGCATTCTTTGTTTAGTTTTCGTAGAACTTCGATGTTGGGAACACGGTCTACCCAGGATATTCTCAGTATCCGTCTGTAGCACCACATTTCGAAGGCCTCAAGCTTTTTCATTGTTGCTTCAGTCAGTGTCCAAGATTCAACTCCATAAAGAAGGACTGAAAACACATAGCATCGTAATAGTCGTATTTTAGTTGCCAGTGATAAATCATGGCTCCTAAAGACATTTGCCATTTTACTGAAAGATGTTCTGGCTATCTCAATGCGTTGCCTTATCTCTTTTGAATGGTCCCATTGCTCGTTAATGTTGGTACCCAGGTAGGTATATTCAGTTACTCTTGTTACTGGTTCTTGGTTTATCATCAATTGTCCATGGGGAATTTGGTCCTTACTTATCATCATGTATTTCGTTTTTGTAATATTGAATTGAAGGCCGTACTGCTGACTTGCTTCGGCTACACGTTGGACTAATGTTTGTAGACCATCTAGATTGTCCGCTAAAATAACTGTGTCGTCTGCGTATCTGATGTTGTTCAGACGTACACCGTTTATTAGAATTCCTTCATTGGTGTTTTCCAGGGCTAATTTCATGATTTCTTCTGAATAAACATTGAAGAGCAAGGGGGACAGCACACATCCTTGTCTGACGCCTCGTTGTATTGCCACTTCTTCTGTTAGCTCGTTTCCGATCTTGATATTAGCTGATTGACTATAGTATAGGTTATTTATGATTCTGCGATCTTTATCATCCAGACCGATTGTCTTTAATATTGCCATTAGCTTATCATGCTTCACTCGATCGAACGCCTTACTATAGTCTATAAAGCATACGTGTACTGTACAGTTGACATCTCTGCATCGCTGGAGTAGAACCTGAATTGCAAATAGGGCTTCTCTAGTACCCAAAGCATCACGGAATCCAAATTGTGTATGTGATAGATGTGCTTCACATTTATTGTATATTCTTTTGTGTATTACTTTTAGAAATGTTTTTAGAATGTGACTCATAAGGCTTATTATTCTGTGGTCTTCACATTTTCTCGCGTTAGGTTTTTTGGGGAGTGTTATGAAGGTTCTTGGAATTATGCCATTATTATAAATTTTATTGAATGTTGAGGTAAGCCATGATATGCCTTCGTCGTTCATTAATTTTAAGAATTCACCATAGAAGTTGTCTGGCCCTGTTGCTTTGCCATCTTTAATTCTTTTTATAGCGTGTTTCACTTCGTCGTTTGTTATAGATGGCCCAGTGTTGCAACCTATTGTTAATGTTGTATTATTTCTATCGTCTTCAAAGTTGTTTTTGACGTACTTTATCCAGGTATCTTTCACTTCCTGTTGATCGACAATAACAGCCCCGTTGTCGTCTGTCAGGCATATTGGTTTTTGGGGTCTACATATTCCTGCCGCTTGTTTGATTTTCTTATGGAGATTAAAGGAGTCATGCTTATTTTCTAAGTTCTCTATTTCACGGCATTGTTCCTCAAACCATTTGTTTTTTGCTTCTCTAATAGCTTTCTTTATATCTTTGTCAATTTTTTTATAAGTCACTCTATTTTTATCTTTATCTTTTTCCTTTGCTTCTCTTCTCTTCTCCATCATTCCCAATATTTTATCAGTCATCCACATTTTTCTTTTCGCCCTTACTGGGCGCAAATATTTGTCTAGGATTTCTTGGTTGATTTCTTCAAGTTTCCTAATATCGTCTTCTAGATCGGTTTCTGTTTTGTTATTGGTTATTTGATTTATTTTTACTTTAATGTGTTGCTGTATTTGTTGTTTTGTTTGTTCTGTTTTTATTTGTCTTATGTCATATTTTTTGGGTTTTGTTGGTGTAACCTTTTTTAATCTGAGTGTTATTATGCCGATAAGGGGGTTGTGGTCCGATTTAATGTCAGCTCCAGGATATGTCTTCATTGATATTACTGCGTTTCTAAATCGTTTGTTAATCATTATATAATCTATTTGGTTTCTGACGACATGTCCTGGTTTGTCTTGTGGCGACTTCCATGTATATAATCTTCTCGCGGGTAAATTGAAGTAGGTGTTGGTGATTACAAGTTGTTCGTCTATTGCAAAAGTGTATAGTCGATCTCCGCGTTCATTGCGTTCGCCTAGACCGCACGGGCCTACTACGTCACCACTTCTGCCTCTGCCGATCTTGGCGTTAAAATCTCCCATAACTATTGTTATATCTTTTTTAGAGATTTTTCTTAAAACACTTATTATATCATGATAAAATAGTTCGATAGTTTCTTCTGATTTGTCACTAGTAGGTGCGTAAACCTGAATTATATTGGTTTTGACAGGAGTCGAGTTTAGTTGAATAAGAATTATTCTCTCTGAGATTGGAACAAAGTTCATAACATGTTTAGCTATCTGTTTATTTACGATTATGCCTACGCCATTTTTATGTTCTCCATTTGTATTTCCGGAGTAATATACGTGATGATTCATTATTTGACAGTTTCCTGAATTTGTCCAGCGCATCTCACTGATGCCCATCAAGTCCACCGACATTCTTTCCATTTCTTTAATTGCGTTGTGAATTTTGCCTGCTTCGTACAATGTTTTGACATTCCAGGTACCAATTTTGAACGATATGTTCTTGTTGATCTTACAAGATGTGTTGTTTATTTCTTTTGCACAGGGATTTCGCTTGATGACGACCTGGGAGGCCCTGTGGTCTTCTTGAGGATTACCTCCCCTGCCGACTCTTGGTTTCCGTGCACCATGAGTAGTAACTGTGTGAGTCTTGTGGTTTAAAGCCATATTGATTATACTAGAGATATCCTTGGATCTTTAATGTAGTGGTTTCTCCTTGCCTTCTACATTCCCATGCCGTTGGCCTTTCCGGTTCTTCCGCCTTTAGGGGCGGTTTCTCACCCCAAGGGCAAGGGAGTGCCCATTCCTCTGTTTGCTCTTCCACCCACAGTGCGGCTGTTGGCAGTACAAAGGAGGATCGCTTATACCGGCAGTAATTCGGTGCTCGCTAGTTTTGGTCCGCCCCGGGTATTTTATTTCCCCGATACCCACCATATCTGGTGAGCATTCCCCTATCCGCCACCTGGGGAGGCGCCCGATGTGGGACTAGCAACCCCTCACGGGGATAAAAAACAGAATCTAAAAATATTTTGACGTAACTTTGACAAACACTATTGTTGATCGATATTAAGTGATATAACCTAACATAATTTTAACATTACAGCAGTGTCATTATACCAAATAAAAAATCCCCAAAACTATTGTCTTGCTTATTGCACTTGCGACATTTCCATTTGTTTTCTTAACTCACAATTTTCTCACGCCAGGAGTGGAATGGCGGTACCTCACACTTAGTGTGTTGATTTAGTGACCTCATATTCGGTGGTTGTGGCTATAACTAATAATGTAGAACGATTAAATGGCGGAGCGAGTATACAACGCCGGGGCAGTGCTCGTAAGAAATATGAACTTCCTCCCAAGTGTTCTTTCTGGTATTTGCAGTTTATGTTAGTGCTTTGGCTTGTACGCAGTTGAAGAAACTCTATCGATTACTTTTGTTTGCCAAAATCTTTCTGTACGATCTAGATAGCAATGTATAATATTTAGAACCATTTACCATTCAGCACATTATTCAATAGTTGTATTGGGTCTTCTGTTAGTCGAATCGCTCCTTGTTAGTGATTGTTTGACATCAGCTTCTAATTTATTTGCAAAATCTTGCAGCTTGTTTGAAAGAAATATATGTCCACATTTTTCACTATGTTGCTAATACTCTGTGTATCGTTTTGAGTTGTTTGTGTTTCTATCCATCCTTCTCGCAGTAGAATTCCGTAATACAGTTACTAATCAGTACAACAAGCACCAACAATGTAGTATAACAACACCGAAAATCTGCATAGTAACCATAGCACACCAAAAATTCACAGCGCCAGCACTTCGATGACGCAGTAGTCTGTATCCAAAATACTGAATCCTTGAATTTTGTCCAGTTTGAGAACCAAAATGGAATACAACGTTGTATATAACACCTGAGTAATCACGATTATAGCTCTCGGGAAATTTAAAGCTCTCCGCTTCGCGTCGTTCTTTAAACTTGATATAATCTATTTATTATGCCCTTAATACGTAACTAACTATTAATGTCTTGGTACTTTCCAACACTGACTTTTCACGGCCATCAATACAAAATTTATGTTTTTTTATATATTTATTGAGCAGTTGGACAACATTTGTATGGCACGAGTGTGTTATTACAAATAATTCACTCGAGAAACGGTCCCTCTCGGACTGGTGGCCTCGAGGGCTCATCTTGTCTCTCGTAGATTATTTGTAATATCACACACTTGTACCATAACTAACTATTAACCATCAAATTCATATTTTACATTTAAATCTAATTCTGTTCAAAAAAGCGCTGTTTCTTAAATAGATATTTTTTTTTTATTGTAATATCTACATCAACAATCGGAACAGTATACAATATATCTTTAATATAAAGTATATATGCATTCCATGAGCTGATTTGATGGTGGATGACGTGGAGGGATCAGCCCAGTGGCATTACCCTGGAAACCTTAGATGGTTAGTAGGTCCTGTGGCCATTTCTTTTTAAGTCGTTTGTATGCTGGTATCTCGACTAGGATTTCTACTGTTGGGTTGGGGTGTACTTGTAGGCGGTCGTAGTGTTTTCTGGCACATTGTTGAATCATCTCTTTTACAAAGGGGATATTTAGATCGGTGTGCAATGTTTGATTGGTAATATACCATGGTGCAGCTGCTATTTGTCTCAAGACTTTGGACTGAAAGGTTTGTATAATTTTGAGATTTGACATACTTGAACTACCCCATAATTCCAGTCCGTATGTCCAAATTGGTCGGATAATTGTTTTGTAAAGGAGGATTTTATTTTCTAAGGAGAGGGGGGATTTTCTTCCAACTAACCAACTCATCTTCTTTAGTTTCAGGTCCATTTCCTTTCTTTTCTTAGTTATGTGCAATTTCCAGGTCAACTTGCTATCTAGATGTAGCCCCAAGTAGCGGACTTCTGTAGCATGAGGTATTTGTATATTATTGAGATGGACATGTGGGCAGTTTTGTTTTCTTAACGTGTAAGTCACGTGTGTGGATTTGCTCTCATTTACCTTAATTCTCCACTTACTAAACCATTCTTGGAGTAGATCCACATGGTTCTGTAGTTTTTGTGTAGCAGCTACGGGATCTTCGTTTGTGGCTAAAATAGCAGTATCGTCTGCAAATGTTCCAATTACAGTGTGTGGGGTTACTGGTAGATCAGCTGTGTATATTAAATAGAGAATTGGCCCCAACACACTTCCTTGAGGAACTCCTGATGTAATAGGATATATATCTGACGTTTCTTCACCGCACTGGACCTGATATGAGCGAGATGATAAGTAGGATTTTAATATTTGGAAATAATGGTGCGGTAGCTTTTGCTTGATTTTAAATAAAAGCCCACTATGCCATACTTTGTCAAACGCTTGCTGTATGTCTAAAAAGACGGCCGAACAGAATTGCTTATCTTCGAATGCTTTATGGATAGTATTGACAAGTCGATGGCATTGCTGGATGGTCGAGTGACTGTGTCTAAATCCAAACTGATGATTTGGCAAGCATTCCTCTAGTAAATTATTGTCCCTCATTCTTTTGAGTAGCAGTTTTTCCAAAAGTTTGGAGATAACTGATAACAGACTTATAGGCCGGTAGGAGGTAACGTCTGTGGGTGGTTTTCCCGGTTTTAAAATCAATATAATGTAAGCGTGCTTAAGTTGAGTTGGCCAATATGATAATCTGAGTATAACGTTAAAGATTATCTTTAAAAACCTTACTCCACATTCAGGCAGTTCAGATAGTAATTTGCCGGTGACTAGATCGTATCCTGGAGCCTTTTTCTTGTTTATGTATTTGATTTCAATCTCAATTTCTTTTGTAGTAAAGTTTGCAATTGGTCGTGACATTTGAAAGGGTGCACTCAGAAACTCGTCAACATTTACATCTGGGTTAGTTGTGTGTGGTTGGAAAACTTGAGCAAAATGTTGTGCATACACTTCCGCTTTTTCACTATCTGATCTCGCCCAGCTGTTGTCAGGATTGCGGAGAGGAGAAACAGTAGGTGTTGGTCGCTTGAAACCTTTTGTTGCTTTCCATATTGAATTATCTTTTTTTGCTAGGTTATTGAGATATCTAGCAAATGTTTCGTTTCGGGCCATTCGCAGCTTTAATTTTAAGTATTTGCCAGTCTGTTATAAGTGGTTTTATCTACTGGATGTCGACTTCGTTGCCATCGGGCTCTTGCTCTTCTTTTTTCGGCTATCAGCTTCATTATTTCGGCAGGGATGTTTTGCGTTTGTCGCTCTTGATCTTTGTTTATTGGTGTTGCTTTCCAAGCAGCTTCTTGCACGGATGTTATAAAGTAATTTGTGGCTTCGTCTATGTCTGTTTCTGATTCTATGTTAATATTTGGAATGTTTAAATTTTGGTATGTGTACTCTCTGAATAAGTCCCAATTAGTGAATGCGTTGTGTAATACTGGTTTGCGCTTCTTTTTTATTATAGTAGTACTGATGGTGGCACAGACAGCTGTATGATCTGAAGCTAAGTCAAAGTTCGACTTTACATCTGTAAAATTAGTTGATATGCCATTTGTGATATAGAAGTCCAGCAGGTCAGGAATTTTATTCAAGTCTGATGGCCAATATGTTGGTTCTCCCGTAGAGAGGGTACAGTAATTATTTTCATCGATAATTTTGTAAAATTCACGACCCCTTGTCGTCGTTAATCTTGAGCCCCAGCTAAGATGCTTGGCATTGAAGTCTCTACCAACTATAAACCTTTGTCCCAATGAATCAAAGTACCGTTTTAGGTCGTCATTGTTAAGTCGATGTTTAGGCGGGCAGTACACAGCAGATATTGTGATTCGGTTATCCAACTTGTTGACCTGTACGGTTGTGGCCTGAAGAAAGTTTTTTTCAAATTTCGGTAATTCATGATGAATAATCGTTTCACGAACAATGATGGCTGTTCCACCATGCGCATCGCCATCCGGGTGTTGGGTATGGTATATGACATAATTTGGTATTTTTATAAATGATTTGTCGGTAAAATGAGTTTCCGATATTAGAAGAATATCTATGTTGTGAATTTTTAAAAAGATTTCCACTTCTTGTTTTTTTGACTGGAGGCCGTTGGCATTCCATAAAGCTAACAGTAAGAATTTAGCCATTGCGGACTAGTTTGTTTATAACAGTAGATAACATGTTCAGGATCATGTTATTTTGTTGTACTAATTGTGTAAACATACTTTTGAATTCATTGAGAAATTGATTAAGTGTAATATCTGAGTTGGTGGTTGTTGGTTCTGTATTGTTTCTTGTCATCTGCGCGTAAGTAATTTGATCATTATAGCGTTTATATTCATTAATGCGTTTTCTTGGTTGCTGTTGTGCTGCGCGATATTTGTACTGTAATTCATGATATATTTGACAACCTTTATAGTTTGCCGGATGTGCACCGTCGCATAAGATGCATTTGGCGGGGGTGTCCCTTGTTTTCGTACAGGATCTAGTATCATGAGGTCCTCCACATTTAACACATGCATATGGACGATTACAATAGCTTTTCGTGTGGTTATACTGCTGACATCGCGTGCATTGTACTAAATCGGTACTTTTTCGTGGGGGTTCTACTACACTGACTTTATTATCAATGTATTTTAGATTGTAGATATTTTTATTATTAGCGGCAGGTACCAGATCAACAAAAAACATCGGAAGTCCAATTTCTTTATTATTACGTTTTTTGATATTTACTATATTCCTAACAGCGAAACCTTCCTTTTCTAAATCTTCCTTTATATCGTTCACTGGGGTTGAGGGATGTAAATGCTTGATTACCACTCTATAAGATCTCTCTTCCTTTAATTGGTATGTGTGATGGATAATGTTTTTAGTTTGCATGAATTTTATTAAGTTCTCGTTTGATTTTTGACGAGTAAGGTTGTATTAGCCCCGATTAAGTTAAATTGAACCTGAAATAATAAGTGCGGCCGGAAGGCCAAGTGTTTCTGAATGGATGGTGAAAACGGAATTGTCGGCTACCCAATATCGCAGCCGATAAGCTATCTACCGCAGCCAAATTTTAGTCCGCCGATATTTCTGAGTCAAGGGCAACAACAACAGCCGTTTTTCCTGCAAAACGTAAATAATGCAGGTATGCAATATAATTTGACACCATTTCCACCTCTTACCCAATTAACTCCTCAACCTGTGACTACACCAATGTTCAACAAAGTAGCACTGTAAACAGCTACAGCGGTGACGAAGAAAATACTGGAGACGCAGATAAGAGGAATGAGTATTCATGGCAGATAGTAGGTCCCAACAAAAGAAAACGTAAAAATAAACAGGTACATCAACCAGCAGTATCTACAGTTACTGAATCGAACAGATATGCTGCTATTAGTAATTTAAATAACGATAATTACCAAGACAACATTAATAACTCCGAAACACCAGGAGAAACTACAGGTAAGGCAGTACCTAAACCGCCGCCCATATTCGTCCATGGCGTGATTAATTATGAGGATATGTTAAATACCTTATCAACTATGGCAGAAGAACACCAATTTACAACCAAATGTTTACCAGATAATGTCGTTAAAATTAATCCAAAAACGACTGATATATAAATAGATATAAAAATAGAAAAACGTCCAAAGAGTATAAACGGGAAAGCCAGTTTATAATTAGTAAAAATTCGACACACAAAATATAAGGCACATAAAAAGATAAGGCAGTCTAAACCGAAATATAATTTTAATATTGACAATCTTGTAATCTTTTAAAATGACTGAACTCAAGTACTTTACATATGATATGACCGTTAGGTAATTTTCGTTTTGTTTTAAGGAGAAAAATGCATTCTAGGTATTCCCACAAAATAAGTCGGCACTAAAGGTTTCTGTTAAATATCCACTTTTATTTCAAGAAATTCACTTTTTTCGCTATCGAAAGCAATGAAAAGTGTGAAATGTTGACCATTATTTTTAAAGTGCGAATATAATGCATTACATACAAGAGCTAAGATCATTTTCTGTTTCTGATTTTTCATATTTCTTTTCATACGATTTTTTAGTGGTGAACAAGGAAAAATAATAATAATTAAATAAAGTGCGACACAATAACCCATTTTTGATCCCAATTTCAGTGCAGAGGCGTAACATTAATGCCACATTTTCCTATTAACACTACATTAATCCACTTTTATGACATACCGTGCAACATGCTAAACGGGGGGACGTTAATTAAAACACTTTAATGTAGGCGCGTTTAATTATTTGCTTTCCGCTATTAGTACAATACTTCATGGCACCTCGATATTGCTTAATATCGTCGACTAAGCAAAGCTAACTACAGTTTTTATTGGCATTATTAATTTAATACGCATCAATCACCTTCAAGTGCAACTTAAGTTATAATTTAAAATGTATAGTAGGTACGCCTAGAAAGTATCCGGAAATAGTAATTTACGTAACAAGTATAGAAAGTGGAACTTTTCAGTACGAGTGAGATGTTTCCGGAAGAGGCCGTTAGGCCGAGTCCGGAATTTCGAGACGAGTATGGAAAAGCCACTTTCATACGAGTTTCGTACAATATTTTTTCGTACACTAGCATACAAAACGGAATACTAAATTTATCCTCGTATATAGCAAATAAGTAGAGTAATATTAATGTAATGTAATATTATATGTGTTGTAACTAAGGAAACGTACGGCAAAGTGCTACTTTGCCGTACGAATACCGCAAAATACTACTTTGCCGTACGAATACCGCAAAGTGCAACTTTCTGATTAATAAATTGTACGGCAAAGTAGCTCTTTCAATGCTAGTGTACGAAAAAAGTATTTTTTTAAAGCATCTCAGAAATAAACATATTTGACATATAGGATTGTCTTTTGTTTTATCCATGATCTACTACCCTGACAATACGTACAGAAAATTTTAAAGGCCCAGAACTTTCTAAACGGAAGTTTCATGGCATTTCTTAAAACTGTAAAATTACGGATACTTTTTAGGCGTACTATAGACTATTCAAATTACCATTCAGAAAGTTAAAAACGGTTGTGGCTTTACAATGTTTGCTATTTATTTTGCAATAATAGCTAGTTACATAACAAGCACATAATTAATGACTTTATGGGACGAGTCTATTTTAAAGTTAATAAAGAGAACGAGTCAATAACTTCAGATTACGAGCTGTACACAAAGCTTTATGGTCGATCACTAAAATCGAAAATAGTATATTATGTTATTAGGAGCAAAAGTTATATTTTATGTGGCGAGGCTGGAGGGGTTATCTGCCGAGCCTGCGAGGCAGATAAGCACAGCCGAGCCACATAAAGATACTTTTGCTCCGAATAACATATAGTATTTTTTCTTCAAACGTTTTTATATCAAATTATTTACAACTTTGTGAACAAAATTCGAAGAAAATTACTTGATCTCGTCAGCGGCAGATAAAGTCGTCAGCGGCAGATAATAACTTTATCTGCCGCTCGTCAGCGGCAGATAATATTATCTGCCACTTGGCAATAAAGTGACTGTTTAGCATCATCAATCCAGCAGTATAATGCCATATTTTACTGCCGTTTGAAGAAAAAATATATTTTATAAATTTGAAGTCGATTCTGTGGCAAAAAAAAAAAATGTAACATCAGAGTGCCTTGATAGATATTGTCGAAGTGTATGACATAGTAAATAAAAAGCTGCGAGATGATAAGCAAAGACGGATTCATAAACAATATAGTAAATAATTGGGTTTTGTTCTTTAGTGTAGCAATTCAAAATAAAACTCTTTTATCTACGTCAATATTTCGGAAAGCTTTATTCTTTTTGCAAGGCAAAGAAAATGAGGTTAGTACGTCATTATGGCAACAAAGAACATAATCATTTAAATATTTTAATCGCTTTGTATCTGATGAACCAGTTAATTGTGATATAAGCAAACTACGGTAAGTACCTATTGTTTCTTAACAATTAACTTGATGTACCAAACAGTAAATACCTGGTTTATGTTCTTTGTTGCCAATTATTACGTAGTAACCTCACTTTGTTTGCCTCGAGAAAGGAATAAAACTTTCCGAAATATTGACGTAAATAAAAGAGTTTTATTTTAATTGCTACCCCGAATTATGTTTCTTCAAAAGAAAACGTCGATTCCACTATGGAAGTTTTATTATAATAATGAGTTCTTACAAGTACAATAGCTTCAGTAAGACTGCCGATGGCAGGACGGAATGATATTTATTACTCTCCTAATCAATAAGATACGGCAAAGTTCGTTTAGGAATAATTCTCTAGATGAATTAACAAATACACAAATAGTGACAAACAATAGTAAGTAGATAATCTATGGTTTACAAGTAAACAATGATGAACGATTGGTAGTTTATAAATATAATTATCTCTGTTAGTAAACTACTGGCTGCGTGATGTCATGACTCCCGAGAAATAAAACCCAATTATTTACTATGTATATTGAATAGTAGAGAAACGTAGTACATAAAAATATGTTTTTTTTAATACCTGTAACTAAAGTGTCGATAATTAACAAAATTATCTAAACTTATTCCAACAGCAAGATATTTTTAAGTGGTGACGACACATTCCAAAACAAAACACAAACTTGTTTGAGAATGGTGTATTTACTAAAGTTTACTATTGGTATATCGCTATCAATCCCATGTTAGTACGAAACTGGGCCGAAAGAATGTTCGAATAAAACATTCAATCGTTTCAGACAACTTTTCAAACTTCAAATAAGGCTAGTTCAAATACCAAGCTGTTTGAAACTTCAATATAAATTCGCTGGTAAGTTACAGATACTACATCTAAGTTAAAGCGAAAAACAAAATTCTTGAGAAATTCAACACAGTGCAAAGCACATAGTTCGCAGCTGAGTGGCCAGAAGTTGCATGAATTTGATTACTTGTCATTACCGTCACTACTTCAACAACGAACTACAACACAAACTGAGCGGAATGAAGCAAGCAAGCTAGAAACACGCAGTTTCTGTAATTCTGTCAAACCAGCTACAGCAAGGAAACAGCAAAGTTTTTATTTTATTCTCCAAACTCTGAACAAAACTGGTGCTGTTTTCTTACAGCATCGGCGTGCAAAAGAATTCCAAACCTACGTTGTCAAATAAATAAATTTTATAGAATTATCAGATTTTATATATTACTGGAAATTTATAATGTAATGTAATGTATGATATAAACCTCATGTCTGAATATAGAAACTCCAAAATAGATAATGCAGTGTCGGAGTTATCATTTCACACTGTCGGCATGGCCATTGTGTCCAATGTTTTGCAGGAAATAAAGTCAAATTCTAGTGGTTACGATCAAATAAATGCAAAAATGTTAAAACTATGCTGTCCTCTCATTCTTCCGTATATTACCCATATAATAAACGTCTGTATCACTGAGTGCAAATTTCCGAGTGTATGGAAGAACGCAATTGTTACACCTATACCAAAAAACAGTAATCCTACATCTTACAGTGACTTACGTCCCATAAGTATCTTGCCTACCCTATCAAAGGTTTTAGAAAAAATTATAAATTCACAAATAAGAACCCATCTAAATATTAATAAGATCCTTCCTGATACGCAAGCAGGGTTTAGGCCGAGACATAGCTGCTCTACAGCTTTATTAAACTTCACGGACGAAATATTAGGCGCGAGTGATTCTGGCAGAATAAGTGTGCTAGCTCTACTAGACTTCAGTAAAGCCTTTGACACTATTTCCCATTCAACATTATTATCCGTTCTACAATTTATTGGCTTCGGTGATCATGCAGTTGAATTAATGTCCAGTTACTTGAAGGGTAGAACACAGATGGTTCGCCTCATTGATTCCACATCTGCCTGTAGAGCTGCTGTAAGTGGGGTCCCACAAGGCTCTATTCTAGGGCCTCTCCTATTCACAATATATACATGCACTTTGCATAAGCAATTAAAAACTTGCTGACGATACGCAACTATATCATTCATTTTTACCTGCGCAGTCTATACAGGCCGTTGACGACATTAATGCAGATCTGCAAAGGTTATCTGATATTGCCAACAAACACTCATTAGTTATCAATCCATCTAAATCAAATATTATACTTTTTGGCAGTAAAAAAGAGGTCAGTAACCTCAAAGGTACTGCAAAGTTCTCTATGAATGGCGTCGATATACCTGTTGTAGACTGTGCAAAAAATTTGGGTGTCTTATTTGACTCTACTCTAAGATTTCGTCATCATATCAATAATAACATACGCAAGTCTTATATGAGTTTAAAACTACTTTATCCTCACAGACACTGTTTAACTACTAAAACCAAAGCTATGCTGTGTGAATCGTTGGTCTTGTCACATTTTGCTTATTGTTCTGCTGTGTATGGCCCTTGCCTTGATCACGATGCTTTGAAACAAATTCAACTCGTTCAAAACTCTTGCTTACGTTATGTCTTCGGTATTCGTAAATACGACCGTATATCCCATAAATTAATAGAACTGAAATGGTTAAACATAAATAATAGGTTAAAATTACAAATAGCTTGTCACTATCACAAAATTATTTATACTAAGGAACCTTGTCATCTGTTTCACAAAATATCATTTCGAACTGATGTTCATGATCTAAAATTGCGTAATTTAAACCTAATAATAACGCCGCCTCTTCATAAAACAGCCCTTTTTAAAAGATCTTTCCGCTATAACATATCAAAACTTTATAATGCCATTCCTACTGAGATAAAAAAATGTACACCACCGAATTTCAAAAAACATATGTTTCAAAATCTTATACAGCAACAAGAGCAGCAGTGATCCTTGTTTTGAGTGAGTTCTTTTCTGCGACGGCCTGAGGAAGCGTCATCACTTGATTTATTTGATTTGTAACCTCTTTGTACGTACAGCGCAATTTTTTTTTTTTTTACACTTTTATATAAATTTTACTTAGTTTATTATTTATTTGTGTCAAGGTTTGAGTGGAAGATCAGGGTCTTGTATTTGTACTTGACATCTGAACTCCGCCTTGTGATTTCACTTTAACTGGATAACAAGTGAATTATCTATTATCTATTATTGGTTATATTACAAATGTACATTTTTGTTATTATTTAAAGTGAAATAAAGATTATTATTATTATTATTATTATTATTCTATAATGTTCGATCGCTTCCTATCTCTTGATTTTCATTATATTTGAAGCGCTAGTGGACATATCCAGTGATACTCATCATATTATTAAAGTTCTATAACTCACGACGCTTCCTACGCTGAGATGAACCAGTATTAACATATTTGCTTATTACAGAACGGCTCATCATAATGTGGACAAAATATTTAAAAGTTTGTATAAATATTAATAGTATAAGTATTATGTTATTAGCAGTAAAAGTTATACTGACGTGCGTAAGCGAGTCTGACAAGTCCGGGTGATTACTATTGTATATCAAGCCACTGAAGTTTAGATTTTTATCACGAATGTGGATTTAGTGGCCGAGGCCCGTAGCGCCAAGGCAAAAAAACTACATGCATATTTTTAAACAGAAGAACATTTGTAACTTGGAGCAAATCTTTAATTTTATATAAACTATTTGCACTAATAGTATTTTTATTTATTTATTATTAATTTTACCACAATATTTTTTAATCAAAGTATGGAATGTAGAGTTAATTACAATTTTCGCTATTATTTCGTCACTATGATATAGGCACCTAATAAAATGAATTAAATAGCCCTCTTAACAAAGAAATTTAAAAACTAGCTGCGACATGAAATTTCGTTTACTATTTAGAATTTAAAAGTTATTATTAAAATGCTGAAATAATTCATTTAATATAACATGATTTATATAAATCGATAGAAATAGATATAGATGGTACCAGGATATCCTAAGAATGGAAGATATACGCACACCCAATATGATACTATAGACCTCAAGAGAGAAGAAGTATAGGTCGCCTAAAAAAAAAGTGAAAGACCAGTAATAACCGTAAAGTCGGAACAAACCTGCAAGGCTTATACCCTGAAGTTAATGGTGATGATGATGATAATTTTTCGCATCTCTGTAGTGTTATGTTAATTGCTTCGTTCACTACTAAATTGAATAATAGTGGGCCGAGTCTCCCTGTCGAATTTGTTTAGTAATATGTATTTGATTAAGTATTAATCCTGCAGATGATTTGAATTAATAGAATTAATAGAAGAATCTACTCGTTAAAAGAATTATCTACTACTGCCTTTAGAAAGCATTACTTTAAATATCTTTTAGCAAAGAATTGGCATCATGCTGGCTGCTAATATAATACAGCTGGTTGTTCGTATTCATATGGATTTGCTAATTAACCTTTTATTTACAATTTAATATAATTTTTCTTAGTTAATGTAGGCATTGGCTGTATATAACTGGTTATCTAATTTCAATTTTTAGTTGAGAAACAGTTTA
Organism: Agriotes lineatus; assembly: GCA_940337035.1. Classification (NCBI taxonomy): domain Eukaryota; kingdom Metazoa; phylum Arthropoda; class Insecta; order Coleoptera; family Elateridae; genus Agriotes; species Agriotes lineatus. Next base: position 65,195 of record CALNHX010003870.1, on the reverse strand, counting down.
ACTGAACTGAACCTGATTTTGATATGAATACACTATATATTCTTTCTAATTATGTTCTGTGTAACATGTATCCTCAAGCAAAATAAATACTTTATTATTATTATTTCGGTATAATTGTTAGTATATACAGTGACCGCCAAAAGGTCGGCATCTAATGGGAAAACTTATTTTTTACGGGGATAATTTATGTTGTCTGAAAATGTATGTAGCCCCTATCAGAAATACCTAGTGGTAATTAGAAAATAACGTTTTTGACATTTTAAAAATCCAAGACGTGCTATTTTTTGGAAATCAAGCGAGATTATTTTCATATGTATTAGTTTTAGCGAATTGAACAATCAATCCAAAAAATCAATTAAGTAAGCCGATTATGAGATAGCTATGGATTCTTTTACTGTCAAATACAATTACCTATTTATTTTCATGTTTGACAATTTGTTTTCAATTTTTGGGTTGAGTTCTTTTGAGTTACTGTTTAAGTAACAACAAAAAATTACTAATCTAAAATCGATTTCTTCTAAAAATTTAGGATTTTTTCAAAATTTTGCATTTAGATAGAAAAGCATTTCAAACAACTTTTTTGGTAAACCTTTTTTTAGCTTGACTAGTAAAAGCATTTTTGGCAATTATTTTCAGCAAATGTAAAATTTTACATATAACGGAAGTCACGTGACAACTTTTGTTTGGCCATTTGTATTTTTTTCAGCCACTTCTAATGACCAGACTTTGATTTTCCAGAAAAACCTAAATAAAAATTATAAGTTTAATTTATTGACTTTTTATAAATTTGATTGTTAAACGGGGATAAATAAGTCAATTTTAAATATTACAGATTTTTTAGCAGATAAATAAAAAATCATTTTGTCAAAATTGTTTAATAATTAACATTTTTAAAATTTTAGACGTTTCGCCAGTTTTGTTAGCATCATCAGTAAAAAATTGCAATTGAAGGTTTATAAACAGATTAAAATTATAATTATTTTACATTGCTGAAATATAAAGAAAATTTTTAGGTTAGCGAAGATGCAACTATATTTCGAAATTAGCGTACTTACTTGAGGTATTTTAAAAGTAGAATTATTATCACATGTTTAATTTCAGAAATTCATTAATAAAACAACACTTTAGGAACAAGTAGTTCCATAATTAAATATTAAATTGGTATTTAGTTGAAAGTTTTAACAAACTGCATGATGGAAGGTTAAATGGGCACGAGTGATAAGAGAATGCAAGGTTGGTTTATATTATCAGTAATGCGCGGACTAAACGAATTCGAGTTTTGAATACGACAACTTACAGGACAGTATTAAAAATATTTGTGAATACAAAATTTTATGATAGATGGTATAAGGAATTATAATTTGAATAAAAGTAATTATTTTCTTTTTATTAATTCAGAAAAAAAAATCCAATTGAGCAGAAATCAAAAATGTATTAGTAGCATAATAGTTAGTTGTCTAGGGTTATTTAAATAAATTGTGATATATGGAGCTTAAATTATCAATATCGGTTTTATAGTTTATAGCAGTTGGGCTACGTTGTATCTCGATCATCTCTAAACATAGACGTTTCTTTAAATTATTTTCTTTATGTAAAATTTTTGGGTTAATAAAATTAAATTTGTGGTGGGTTTCATAGACATGATCAGTTAAGGCAGTTTTATTATTATTAGAAGGTGATATGTTAATACGTTTAATTGATTGTTTATGTTGATATATTCTATTTTTTAATAATTGTTTTGTCTGTCCAATATAGATGGATTCACAATTGTTACAATTAATTTGATAAACTAGTTCGGATTGTAAGTTGATGTCAGTCTTGTCTTTTAAGTTTGTGAAGAACATTTTGCCAAAGTTATTATGGTTTTTGAAAGAAGTTTTAATATTGTACTTATCAAGTTCAATTTTAATTTTTTCTGATAATTTGGGAAATTAGTTTATTGACACGTAATTATTAAGAGGCTTGTTATCAATCATGTTAAATTCATTACCCAGACAATTTGGTTGTAGTTCTATAGATAAGTTTGCTATATTATTTTTTATTTTTAAATTTCTATTTATGCTATTGATTCGATATTTAATTTGATTTTTAATAAAATTAATAGGGTATTCATTTTCTAATAAAATTTTAGTAATGGTTTCTATGTTTTTATTATGAAATTGTTTGGCAGAAAGTTTGATAGCTCTGTCTACTAAATTGTTTATAACACTTTTTTTGTATTTAATAGTTGTGTCAGAGTTGAAATTAAGATATCTATTTGTTTTAATATTTTTCCTGAACCAGTTGGTTAAAATGTTACCATTTGACTGTCTGATTAGCGTCAGATCTAAAAAATTAATTGAAGCATTACTGTTTTCATCTTCGATGGTAAATTTAAGCCGGGGGTGTACATTATTGAATAGCGTGAGAAAATTTTGTTTATTTACAGTATCAGAAGCCATTAAAATGTCATCAACATATCTAAGATAAAGGGAAAAATTCGTTTAGTCCGCGCATTACTGATAATATAAACCAACCTTGCATTCTCTTATCACTGTGCCCATTTAACCTTCCATCATGCAGTTTGTTAAAACTTTCAACTAAATACCAATTTAATATTTAATTATGGAACTACTTGTTCCTAAAGTGTTGTTTTATTAATGAATTTCTGAAATTAAACATGTGATAATAATTCTACTTTTAAAATACCTCAAGTAAGTACGCTAATTTCGAAATATAGTTGCATCTTCGCTAACCTAAAAATTTTCTTTATATTTCAGCAATGTAAAATAATTATAATTTTAATCGGTTTATAAACCTTCAATTGCAATTTTTTACTGATGATGCTAACAAAACTGGCGAAACGTCTAAAATTTTAAAAATGTTAATTATTAAACAATTTTGACAAAATGATTTTTTATTTATCTGCTAAAAAATCTGTAATATTTAAAATTGACTTATTTATCCCCGTTTAACAACTAAATAAAAATGTTTCCCATTTGATGCCAGCTCTTTGACAATTACTGTATATCGTGTAGTAAGTATATTAGTCCATTTGGTACATAACGTTATCGTAATATATTAATCACATGGCTTAGCTATAAATTGTCAAATGGCTTTTTATGTCCACAAACCAAAATAATGTTAGTGTATTAGATACAAATGATTTTTTGCCACTAGACGAATAGTTAGAAATATTACATCCATTCATGATCAATTAGCCCTAAATTCTTGTTGTTCATCACGTAGTTCTATTATTTCTTCCAGATTTCTAGTTATAGGTTTTGTTGTAACTTTCAGAGTGGTATTCAACAGATTTCTTCCTCGCTGATTGTCGGGTATTTGCTTTTCACCTTTCTTGAAAATTGGAATGGTAATGCTTCATTTCCATTATTCTAACGTAACGTATGTCTCAAAAGTTTTCTGAAAATTATAAAACGTACCTACAGTAAATAACGTCCCACCCAGTTGCTGTTGGAAACGAATTGTATCAAATTGATTGACGTTTAATATAACATGACAGTTTTGTAATGAACACAGTTATAAGTTCATGTTGTTGTAATGCAAAATAAATAAAAAAATGTACAAAATGTTTAACCATTACTTTTTCCGAAAACTTTTGAGACATAAGTTATGTCCCATAAGTTTTGAGAAGAAATATTAACAGCTATATTTTAATTTTATATTAAATTCAACTCCAAATAATTATTTCTACAGCTATATTTAATAGAATTATATGCTTAAACTACGGATAATGGTCCATGTTCTCGAACGCGAACCAAATTAAAAGCATTTTTCCTGTAATTGGCTATAACGGATATTTTTCTCAAAACGTATGGGACATACGTTAGTGTCGTTAAAGTTCAGAATATATTTTTACATAAGTTTGTTAGTTCGTCTTCTAATGCTTCATCACAATATTTTATCAATTTATTCATTCGTGATATCATCTTCACCCGGTGATTTTCTCTTTTTGAGTTTTAATTTCTCTCGTAATCCCTTCTTTATTACCTACTAAAATTCGTATGACGTCGAGTTCGTCTCTTGATAGATTCACGTGTGCGGTATGTGTTCTTCCTATATGCTATCAGTATTTGTGCATATTACTTAACTTATTTTCTCTGCTTTGTTAACGTTTTCCACATTTGTTTCTTTTGCCCACAAAGATGCCTTTCAAACCAACCTATGTATCTTTCCCAGTATTCCTTTTTTATATTTCTATATTTTTGCATAAACTTTTTCTTTTGGTTCCAATTAACACTTTTATTTTCTTATAGAACCAAGGCGTTTCTAGTACTTCTTTTGATCCGTTAATAACGCATGATTTTATTTTGGGCCATTGAAAGTTTGGATTTGTATTTGCGTCTATTTTGTTACTTTATCGAGATGATTTCTGAGGCTTTCGCGGCCATTGTCATTAAGTAATAAACGACTTCTGCAATTGGACCGTGTCACATATATTTTGTACTTTCGTCTTCTAGTTGTTCTATATTGATATTTTCTTGGAATATTGGTTCGTTGAGTTTATTACTTTATATTTTTATTCATAGTTTACCTAGCAATAGCGTATGGTCACTACCTACGTCTAAGACTTGTGATGGGTGGAATTCTTTATGAGATAATATAAAGTGTGTCTCACCAACTATCAGATTATCATTAAAAAATTATTGGGCGATCAACTATTGCTGTCTAGCATCGAGGTGCGTGATTGGCCAGAAATGACCAACGACAAATTAATGTCAAATTGTTTTAATTTCTCACCAATCGCGTACGTCGATGCAAACACAGCAATAGTTGATCCCTTCATACTTTCCCAGTGTTAATCTCTGCAAGACACACTGTATAATCTACAGGGTGTCCCGCATAGATTGCCTAATAATGCACTGGCTTGTTCTTTGGTCAAATAGAACAAAAAAGTCCTAATAAACATATATTCGCAAATGCATAGTTTCCGATATAACCACTGTTTTAAAAAATGTTTACAACAAAAGCAATAAACAATAAACTAAAAACTAAAATAAACTGTTACAAAAGATGTTCAATGTGTCTACCATTTTCTTCGACGCATGCACGAATTCTCCTAAAAGAGCTTCGTATTCGTTCAAAAATCCCGGAAACTTGCCTGACTTGATTAAGAGCATAGTTAATTTTATTTCTTAAATCACCTAGGTCATGAATTGGTTCAGAGTAAACTATTTGTTTTAAATAACCCCATATGCAAAAATCAAGCGGATTTAGATCTGGTGAACACGGCGGCCATGGCACCGAACCACCACGCCTAATCCAGTTATTGCCGAATGTTTCGCTTAAGTAGTACCATCTGTTAGTGGGAACTTACCAGGAGGCTGTTAGATTGACGGTCGCGTACTGGAGAGTAAGGAGCGAGACTGTATCTGCGGGAACCCAGGGTTTTGACTTGTTGGAGGTGTTTGCGTAGTTGGAAGACCATCGAGTATGTGCTGTCAATGAGCTTAGCTGTGAACGTCAGGAACAGTAGTGTTTAATGTGAATAGCAATGAAATAAGAGTAAAACAGGTTGTTCTTAATTAGTTCTATAAAAGAATATCGAATAAGAAAAACAATTACATGAGTGAAATAAAAATAACATAGTATTTACTTTGGCGATTTGAGTCATTGATTTGTGAATAGAAAGAATATTTGTCAAATTTGATTTGATTATTGTTTGATAGTTGTTTAAAGTCAAACTGACATTTAGTAGCAGTCAATAATTAAAAATCCATATAAAATTAGAATATCAAAGAACAGATAACTATATTAACGACCCACGCCCTATTAAGATTCTCAAATGCATTACAGTTATTAAACAGGATGATATAAAATTTCGAATTAAATAAAAGGTGTCTCAACGTTATAATATTTTACATAATATTAAAGCAATAAACTGAATGGCTGGTAAAATACAATAAGCCAAGCCACCATTGCATATTTATGGCGCTGCAACGTGGAGCTCTTGCAATATATATAAAAGCTTTTGTTTTATAGTATACTCATATTAAGCATATGTAATTGCACTAGGTTCAGATATCAACTGAAGAATTAACAAAATCATATTCATAAAATCAAAAAATTATAAAATTATACAAAAACTATTATTTCAAAAATAAGAGGAGTCACAAAAAAAGGTTAATTAATAGTTCTTTGAGTTTATGCCAAAATATATGTATGTTTCTGGGAAAAACAATTTCGATGACGTCATTACTTCAGTTTCCAAATATGGAAAAATATGCAATTATGGCTTAAAATGGACCTTACTCAAACCCATTTAAGAACCTCTTTTCAGATTTTTTCTGTCGTTTTTCCTTTTCTTATAATAGAGCTGAGACATCGAGTTTCGCTCACCCTGTACGTCTGGAATAAACATGTTGCAGCAATCTCCCAGTAATTCAATAGCATTTGAATGTCATAGACAAGTATTTACTATATTTGCAGCATTACTTTAACTTACATTATTACACTGTCTTAAGCATGACACACCTCCATTAACAGTATTAGCATTTTACTTGTACATTTCAACTAGTTATTTATTTTTCCAACACAGTCTTATTGTAGATAAGCAGCTTGTGTTATGTGCTATCTCCGCAAACACGTCAACTTTGTATATTTAATGGCGCTGCGTTGTAAAAGCAACTTTATACGCTAAGGTCGAACTTTAGGATCATGTAATTTGCAAGAAAGTATCCTTGCGACAACTACTTTATAGTAAACTCGTAAAACTTTAGTTTGACGAAAATAAAACAGACTATACCTATTTAATTCTATTAAAAAATAGAAACGTATTGTTCTTCACCAATTTACAGATTCCTTATGATATTATTAGTATTACAACCTACATACTTTGTAATTAACACTTCACCGTCCACACAAATTCATTTCCATTCTTCCATTCTCCGGCAAGACTAATCAACGCCACGGAGGCGTGTAGGTGTTAAATTACGCGATTGTCTAACAAATTCAGCAATGAAAGCGAGGAGTACAATTCCCGTCACTAGCAAGCAAGGACCAAATTAATTAAAAGTTTTCTCCAGTGCGTTTGTAACATACGCGTTGTGTAAACGTGGAGAGATTTGCCCAGGAAAACGCTTTAGTTATATCGAAATTAATAATCCGGTTAAAGCAATCTCGACGGGTTTAGATTGCTCCGCACCAAATCAAGCAAGGGATTTAATTGTTATAAGAAGCAAAGCCACAAGTTTAACAGCTCAATTCTAAAGCTCCACGGTTTGCTCAAATTCGTCATCGTCGCGTTTGTATCTCAAGCTACGGCCTAATAATTAATCGCGGATTTTGGAAGGATCCAGTCCCTGCAGCGAAAAAGAAATCGCAAAAATAGCCTTAGTTTTAATAATTTATGTTATTGGTTTTATAAGAAAAACGTTTTGTGTAGTTTCTTCGAATGCTACTGTTCTCGCCACAGTAAAAGTTGACGTTCAATTTGCATTTGCTTTAAAAGTTATTAAGGATTATTTATTTATACGTATATTAAAAAAAATATTAAACAATTTCAAATAAACCTTAATTGCAAGAACGCCTGGAGAAATGGAGGGGGAATTTTTCTATATTTTTATATTTTCACAGCGCATCAAGATAAAGTAATGTTCCAAGGGTAAATGCAAGCCCTAATTTTTAGGCGCTACCTGCTGATCCAAGACTGAAGATAACGTGGACAGCTTACTAAGAGGACAAGGACTTTTCCAGACTTCCGAACAACTGACCGGCTCTGGAAAACTTACCTGGGTTCTCATAATACTTTATGGTACAGTTTATAACCAAGGCACAACGTTGTTACAGATTTGCGACCTGATACAGGTTTAAAGGTTATAAAATTAGATAGTGGAGAAAGGCAGATCTTATACGCGCAGGGCTCGCTCGCGATAGTCAAATTAGTAAATACGGGAGAAAATTCTTATTGTTGTGAGCAATTTCAACATGGTAATCATCATCTGGTGATATAATGGAGTAATTGCCAGAGGAAAGCTTTCTTCTAGGCGTCGAAAGATGCGCTTGTTTAACACGCGGAGTCGGCTTACTTACTGAAAAGCAGCTATTTCACTTCACTAAAAATTATTACTGCATTTTGCTTTACAAGAAATCAAGCAATATGAAATCCAACACCACTATATTAAGCACATCAAAATAAAGACAGTTCTTGACGGACACAGATGCGAATGCTGAGACCGGTAATAAATTACCATTAAAAAGGCTACCTGCACCCGTGACGTCACACAGGATACAAACTACAGAAGTCAGTTTTGATGGTCTAATGACAAGTGAGCCACCTATTGCAAATAGCGTTTCTTAATATAGTTTACGCATACAGGTTAATTACTATTATATTCAAAATGAACGTTATTACACTCACGCATTATTAAAAGAGTATCATTAACTTACTTAGCTTAATTCAGTAATTCTAAAGATTTCGGGTTGGCGTAAACCGGGGCAGCAGTGTCGGCGAAGATTTTGGTGAGCTCCGAGCTCAGGGGCCTGGGCCTGGCTAGCGAACTTGATAAATGGCGAAGATAGATGTAGCTCGAAACGGCAGACAGCATCAAAGACAGACTTGAGATGAACCCATTACAAACGAAGCCGAAAAAAAGCTCTTCGATACACGAACAGAACTTCAAAATGAGGTTATATCTGGAAAGCTACATATTTGGCAAAAAACGTCGTAAGTGATATGAAGGCCGTAAGAAAAATAATGCTCCGATATAGCAAATTTCATCGCTTCTTTCACGCGTTCCTTGCGTGCTAGCAAAAAGCAATTACTTCTTCTGCTGACAAGAAACCGGCAGTGGTGTCGATGTTCCAAATCTACACGACAACGTGTCGAGATAACGGATATAATAACAAAGCATCTGCTACATTATTCGGCACAGCCAAAGCCGGCTTAAATTACAGAATTTTTTTGAACAAATTGTGAAAAACATTTAATTCAAGTTAATTCTAAACCCTGGCCGGTGACGTCATGCCGACACTACAAGATAGAATCCCTACATAACACACTATGACTAAATCCACAATTTGAATGGCCTCCAACAAGCATATAAGTGCTCAGAAAAGGCCTTAAATAAACAGAAAAAGGGAAGAAATTCCTAAACTGTTCGCTGAATGCAAATTCAATTTCCATCTTCGTCGCAATTTAAAGGCAACTACTACGGTGACTATTACAGTCATAAACAATTTAAAACCACGCATGGAGGAATCCTAAAGCTTCGGTCCCAGCAAGTCAGAAATTCGCGAGAACAAAAGTGAAGGCGGTTGCGTTCAACGGACGGTTCTGGTTAGTTGCTTATTTAGAAACGTAGCGGAAACAGAGTGGCGGGTACTACCAGCAAAATTCTACGAAGGTCGCAAAAGAAATGCCTCACGATGTCGCAAGGCATATGGTACGTCAGAGACATTTTGAAGGTGTTCTCATTAGACCCCTTTTGTTATTTCGACTGTGTCGACATGCCACTTTGCCCGAAAATTACGAAATGTAAGTACACGATGTCTATTAGTGTCCAAAACACCACTCACTTTGTGGCACAGCCTTTTGCCTAGTCCTACACACTACTGAATTATTACGTTACAATTCCCTGGTTTGCTAACTTATTCAGTCGGTGAGCTATGAAGCTCTGTCAGAATCAGCAGTGCAGCTAAGGAAAAGCTAATATTGTTGAGGTAAGCTTGTTGTCACCTGAAATATTGAATTCACACTGGAAAACACCTCCAGCAATGAAAACCCAACAGTTTACATAAAAAGACATATAATCTGCAATAAAGCATAAATACCAGCAAATACACATATAAGAAATACACAATACAAGTGCTATCCGCTATGAGCATACAAAGCAGTTTAAATAGGCCGCTAGAGTGCGATTATCAACGCCAAGTGCAATGTCACTGATGCGAAATGGAATTGAGCACCGCGAACTTGTCTATTATTATAACGATCTTGCACGTTTCGCAATCTGGCCTGTTTAGTTTAAACAGCGGATTGGGGCGACCGATGACGAAATAACTTTGCGTCAAGTGTTTACAGGTAAATCCCCGTCGTCTTTGATACGCCACCATGCATTGAAGCAATTACCCGGGATGATGCAATCGCCTCTTATTTTGTGGCCAAGTTTCTAGTATGAACTAACCTGGTTTATGTTTAATCCAGTATTCTCGTGGCAGGGCACGAACAGCGCTTCTCTGGCGGCAGATCGCAGCGTTCTCCTATGGAAAAATGCACCAGACCTTTTGCGGGGCAACACAAGTGGTTGGACCCTCTCGCTGCTTAATTCTACGCTCAGGAGGCTTCGCGGCCCGGCGGCAATTACTGCAGGCCAAAGATTCACTTGCGACCGTGACTTGCAAGTCGCAAAGCACTTTTTGAGGGCTTCGGTGCGACTGTATTCCCACGGGTGCAAAGTATCGTTATAGTTCCCCGCAAATGCAACGCTGCGATTCCTTTATCACTTGGCATTCCCCAATAGCTGCATTGCGTTTCTACTCACGTCCCACTCGCGCTAAGGCACTATGACGCGTGTCCACTTAACACAATTCGATTGCTTATACGACATGCTAACTTAACATGCTAGAACATAAAAGATACGGTTAGGCTTGTTGCTGGCAATGTATTGTACTGGCTCTAAGTTGCGGCGCCATATATATGAACTGACCCTACAACGTGTTGTCTTTATTTACTTTTTAATAGGCTTTTAATTTTAATTATTAATTTTTAACACATTGGGCCGTCATAAATTTGTTAAAATACTTGTTGCAGTACCTTTAATGTACTATGAACATTCAATTCAAGATATTTTAATCTATTTTTAAATCAAAAATGTGCTCTATTTTGTATTAGAATGTCAATAATTCTTATTAGAGATAGCTCATGAAAATCAGGGGTGGATTCCTTTATTTAGTTATCTGATTTCTGAAAAATTGATGTTCTTATATTCCCAATATCATTTGCATAAGTCACAATAACTTATGTCAACAAAATGTCAAAACAGATTTGAAATTCAAATGAGAAATACCCAATCGTTACAATGGTACACAACAATATTAAATCTGTAAGTAATTCATTCATAAATAGTTCACCTCTTTATTGTCTTTATTTTCTCTTATAGTTCTGACTTTAATAAGAAATGACCCACCTTTCACTTGGTCCGCACAAACTCCAAATGCCAACCAAACCGCTCCTCTCTGCTAACTGATTGACTCTCTCCAGCACATTCCTGCAATGAATGGTCCACGGACCGACAAGACGTCCTAATCGTCCCACATCAGCAACTCAACCCTTTTCTACAGCACGCAGTCAACAGACCAAACTTACAGACAGCTACCTGCACCACTGCATTCACCAACCTCCTGGAATGTGCCTATTTTATCTTGGTGATCCTCCTCTGGAAGTATCCTTTAGCCCCAAACAGTTTGACGTAATCCAATTTGATTAATGTATTCTGTCAAATGGACTTTTCCAATAAAATTGATCCATTATTATTCTCCAATGATTCACTTTTGTACAGCACTTCTGCTATCCATTAGTTTTTACCACATACTTGCAATCTTCATTAGTTTATGTATTTACCTATTCTTGTTTATTTTAAATTTCCATTTTATTTCACCCCGTAGATTTTAATTACTCCCCTTTTTATTATTCAAAACATTTTTATAATAAAAACAGGGTTATTTTCAATATTTTTAATTACACCATATGTTCACCATTGAAATTTATGACACGAAGGACTTTTAACCCCTCCGCTTCGCTTTACGGAGATCTACAAGAGATCTTTTTCTTTTAACGTTGTGTATATTTATAATAAACTTCCTAATGATATAAAATGCTTGCCGCTTAAAATCTTTAAATTGCGTTTAAAAAATGTATTATGAACTGGTCAGCTCACGCTGGAAATTCGTTTCTAAAATAATGTTAATGCCAGCTGAACTGAAATTCATCTGACTCGACAACCCACTCGTTTTTTTTCTTTTAGTGTTAGTTAAGTTTTGCACAGGGTTGTGTAGAAGTGTAGAAGCAGCAATGGACTACGTCCATATGCTGAACTTCGACCTGTTGCCCCTTGTATTTTTTGTCTCTGTATACTTGTGTCAAAGCTAAATAAAGGCATTTATTATTATTATTATTATTATATCAAATCCTTTTTTATACACTTTAGTTTCAATATAATATTTGATTTAAACCTACTAAATTTCTATTTTATTTCAATTAAGTGTTTGACATTCGCCTCAAACTGCAATTTTTAAATTATTATTATTTTCGAATCCATCTGTTTTTCAAATAGCTATTTTCCATTTAACTATAAATTCTCTTTCACTTTGTAATTACATAACATCCATTCACATTCCCACCTTATACCTGAATAGGTCCAAATTATTTTCAACCATCTTAATCCTTTAATCTTTTCCAAATTTGTTTCTAACACACATATAAGGGTGTATATCATTACAGTATATAAGAAAAATGTATAAAATATATAAATACAGGTGGCACGAATTTCCCCGTTTCAACTTGTTCAACGCCTAATTGCCAACACCTAACTGCGAAGATGCAAGTTGCGGTGTCGCGTCTCCGGCGTCCGCACTAAACGGCCAAAATAGGAACTTCCAAAACTTTATAGGGCTTAGCCAAATAGTAGGGCCTAACGATATGTTATGTGTTACGGGTAAGGATCAGGGTATGGTTCTTAAAGTTATTTAATGAAATAAAATAAAACAAAATGTAAAGGGCGCGACTCGTCAACCACGGCAACAGCAAACGCATGTCTAACTAATAGTCCATATAAAACTTACAGCGTACGTTTTCCTGCTTACACTAACCTATACTCTAAAAATGAGCATGGTAGGATTAAATAAAACATAATACAGCAGTAGTATGGGATTATAACGACTCTTTAATAGCTATTCTGTTCGAAAGCAGTTGAACCCCCTGGGATTAAATGTTCCAATTTGTTTATTATTACCATATAAACATTAAACTGAGTTGCTGAGTTCAAAACGACCCAACAATATGTTAATAAATTTTTCAGGAGCTACGTTAGACGCAGAAGAGAAATAGAAAGTAAGCAAAGTTAAATAATAAAAGAAAATTATTGAAAATTAGCTCAAAATGTAATTGCGCGATTAATAGTATTAAAGTCCACAATCATAATACAGTTACTAAAATGCGTAAGCATCAACGAAAAACACATCCTCCCTCGGTACTATCTTACCCACAAATTATAATTAAATATTATCATTAAACAGCCATTCTCATCCACTGCTGAATACGTATAAGGCTCCCTTGATCTTTCCATCTTCTTCTGCTTTGTGCCACTTGTTGCCAATTTCCTGCCACTCTCTTAATATCGTCTGACCATCTTGTACATGGTATTCCTCTATTTCTTTTTGAATCACGTGGTCTCCACTGCATAATTTTAATGTCCATCTCTCATATGTCATCCTTGCCACGTATCCTGCCCAATTTCACTTTAGTCTGTATATTCTTTCTAATAGATCGGGTACATGAGTTTTTACCTTATCCATTCGTTTGTCTCTCTATCTACCAGCCTTTTGCTAGTATTGCCCTCTCCATACTTCTTTGAGCCGCTTTTAATTTTCTTGTCGTTTTATATTTTTTTGAGTAAGGGTTTCCGCTCCGTACGTCATAACAGGCATCACACATTGTTCCCATACCCTCCTCTTCATGCATACCGGCATCGTGCTTTTAAGTGTATGTCTCAGCCTTCCAATCACCACCCATGCGAAACTAAAGCGTTAATTAAATATAAAGGTGGTAAAATAAAGCTATTTCCCTAATGCAGCTACGGCCATTTGGTTTTCCGAAAGCAGCGAGAGCATCGCCTCACAAAGATGCTACGAGGTACGAGACCAAGCTTGCAGGACCTCAGAATTTTAGATTCGCTGTGGAGCAGGGCCTAGGGCCCCACGAAACAATTCCAACTATCACAACCGAAAGCAGACCAGTTGGCGAAAGATCTGCACGTCTGCGCCAATTTATACAACGAAACAGCTTGGCGATTCCTAGCAAACAAAGTGGTTTCTAGTGTATCCTAGAGTATCCTAGAAGATCTCAGAGGATCACAGAGGGCCTAAATACAAAACGCCTAATTAGCACTACTAAACAAATAGAAATAGAAGCACATTTGAAGTGTATAGCGGCACTGTGAACACGTACAGTAAAAAATTAAATTTTTACGGTTTGCATCTTGAAGGACAATACTACGACTCTGGCTTCAAAAAAGCTATAAATGCCTCTTAACACTTGATCACTTTGAATTAAGGCATAGGATTTCATATTTTAAAAGGCCTTACAAAACGGAACTGAATCGACTTGGCTTTCCCAGAAGCAAGAAGGAAGTGAAAGCCGATCCAAAATTTCGATATGGCGGAGGTTTTGAAAACTACTGAGCTAAGTTAGCTCTAGTTCCCAAAAATGCATTGCGCTAGTAATAAGTAATAGCAAAAGGAGTAGACCTGCTGGGTTTTGACATTGTTTTATCATTTTAATACTGCAGCAAGAAATGAACATCACTTTCCACTTTATAAAGTTAGAAATAAAGTAATCATTACGTTGTTTTCTTAATGTTACAGTTATAGTAAAATATTATAGAAAACCTATTTAGTTCAAAATTAAAATTCTAGCACTATAGCATTATTCTTAATAGCCATCCCCACCAAATTTTCTAACGCATTTCTTTAAATTAAATTAAAAAATACAATTTTAACTAATTTTTCATTTAATAAAATAGAAATAACTTCGCATCAAAACTGGTTAATTTTTACAATTTCAAACAAAAGTACCTGATCTAAGCTAAATCAACTGAGTTACAGAACTTTGGCAAATGCAACATCTGCTGGTTTATTTATTTTCCCCCACGGCGTTTCTTCCGGCATGACGTCTCTCTAATTCATTTTGTTAATTATACCCAAACAGTTAACGTACATTTCTTGCCCCAGCAATGCATTCGGATCTATGCGCGCGATTTGTCTCCAGATTACCTTCGGACTTTAGTTGAAATAACGAGGAAATTTATTGTGGTATAGTTCAGAACTACCCTCGTTATCCCGTAGCTTAGTTAGAAGCAGTCGGCAGAACACTCGAAATGTATCCACCTATTCAATGCGGAACGTTTCATTTACAATTTGGTGAGTTCGCCTAGTATGCGTTGTGTTATGATAGCAATAACTGTCATACGTAACATAGTAGCACGCAACAAATATGAAATTATAAGGATTTGCGCTAATTCTACTACAAAGGATGCTCTTTACGCTGACCTTGTATCAGCTCACTCTAAAAGCTTTTATAAACAGAGGAATCAAAATTGCGACATGAAATTTGAATATAGTTAACATTGAAAATATAAAATTTAAGAGTGTAGAGCTCTTACTTTTGTGAAGAATTAGAAATGAGGTTGATAAATACCTAATAATCACATAATTTAATTACACAAGTTTGGAACCCCCTTATCTAAATTTCAGAGTAACCATAGCCACTATAACCTTGCTTGTTTGATTAACAAACGAAGAAAATAATGTACCACTCTTTTGTTACCATGCACTGAAAAATCATGTTGTTGTACGAGTATTATAATTATTATCAGTTGCAACTAATAACCCATTATTAACATAAAGTTCAATCCATATTTATTGAATTAAATAAAATCCGATTTTCAGCAACTTATAGACTATCTAAACAATACGAAAGTGTTATGTTGTCAATATTTAATAACACAGCAAGCATGCTACTTGTCAATAAATGTTATCAGATAATAATGCTTATGAGTATATTGCAAAGAGGAATTTAACTAGAACTTTAACATTACAAACACGCCACCTACCTAATAAAGCATTCTTGCCTTTGTAGTTCACTAGCGAATCGTCGTTAACTATTAATGCTGGTATTGATAAAATGTGAAAAAAAACTCGAATCCTTGCCTCGTGGATCTATAATGAGCAGATGAACACTAAAATGGGGTAGCTTATCGTGTTCCTCTAATATCCGACGTCCTAATGCTTACGACTTTTCTTCTGCGAGTTCTTTTTATCCTTTTGTCGTCGGTTTGTAGAAAACAAGCTGATAAGTTCCAATAGTAATTGGTTCGTTTCAGTTAGTGTCGCAAACAAAGTTTCCAGGTTTTCAATTGAAATAAGTTTTGCTTAATATTTTTCAATGAAAACAATGTAAGAACTAAACATATAAATCACGTTACAACGAAAATAGCGTGTAGTGAGTTAATATAGCCATGTTGGTGCAGAAAATTGAATTTTTTGTTAAACAAAATAAAATTGCAATTATTAACTAATCTAAACGTAAATATTCTTCCTCTGCTAGTGTGAACGTGGTTAGTGTTAATTTAGATAGAGAATTTAACACCCAACTGAAGAGTACATTTGCATCTAAATTTAATGAATTCTTAGTCAGTAAATTTACATTTGCTTTGATAGTTAAATCCAAATATTGTTTTATATTTCTCCTTCATCTGCACTGATTTGTGTTACTTTCATGTGGTACCACCTTCCTAATCATTAATAACATAAATATTTGAATCGTTTATATTAAACATTTATAAAAGATTACATTATTTGACTTTTAATTAATGATGAGTTTTTGAGGAGATTTTTAAGTAAAAGATGACTAAGACTAAGCATGATTTGTGTTAAGAAAATAATTTTGTCGTGAACCTACTTTAATATTTCAAATATTTGCTAGCTTCTTCAGTAATTTAAAACATTAATAAAATTTTAATCATGCTTAATTAAGATTTCAAAAAGTTTGAATCTTTGACTTAAAAAACTCATTAAAAATTTATCCAAAATACAAAGTAAAGATTTTTTAAATTTATTCCAAATGTGGTTTTCAACTTGATCTTTTTTTATAATGAAGAACGTGCCGCTATTAATTTTAACTGAGAAATCAAGTTAGGATATAATGCATTTTACTACTCGTAATTGAACACTTTTATTTCTATTTCTAGTCTTCATTTTGATATTTGGCTATAAGTAAGCTATAGGAGGAAGGACAAAACTACAGCAATTTCTCAATTTTTTCCAGGAACATGGAAAGCATCTGAAAGTATGGTCGACTGTTTTCTTATGACCAATTCATTTTTGTTATAATAATTAATGTTGCTGAAATTGAACAAAAGCTACTAAAAATTAATTACTGATCTTCCTCTTGTTCGTTTTCGATTATTCAAAGCTCTTCCACGTCTGTTCCAGTCTAAAACCCAGGAAAGAGATTGGCCTTAAGTTGACAATTCATCAGTTTCTTCGTTGCCATCTATTCCTTGGTACAGAACTCAGTTTAAGCCCTAAACAATTACAACCATGCAAAATAAATTAATTGCAGAGGTTAGACTTAATTTGTAATTGCATCACAATTTAGAAAGCAAATCCGACGGTAAATATTTAAGAAACACGCCACTCTAAAGGGCATGCATACATATAATTCGACAAATATGTTTAATAGTACAGTACAGTGGAAATTCCGGGCTTCACTTATGCACTTAATGCAGGAGCAGTAAATATTTTACGGGTAACCGTTCTTGAACTCAGCCGGTCTCGAAAAATTCGTCGCTGCGAGTGCAAAAGAAAGGAAGTGATACGGGGTGTAAACCAAAAAATTAAATTTCTCTAAAATAATTCAAGAAAATAGTCTAAGAACAACTGTGCAAATCGCATATCTCTACTAGTTTAGATTCCGTAGATACATACATTTGAAGTTTAAGCTGGCTTACCAGTGACGTCACAACAGCTCGAACGCCGACTGCTGCATACAATGCAGTATAGCTGATGTACAGTTTCATTAGTTTCTGAGCATTTATCACCAGTCGTCTTGCATCTTGTTATTTGTAATGGTACCTTTATTCTAGAACTTACGTTGGGCACCGTAATTGTAATGTGGCTTATTACCATGCCCTATACTCTACTGTACTCTAACTTTATATTACCCTTTGTATGCTAGGCTAGTGTAAGCAGTCGAAAAAACACAAGATCCGCTCTTACCTCAATGCATCTACGGGTATTTGTCAATATTGCTCTGATCGGCCTGTTCGTTGTCACCTAAGATACTGTAATTACGCATGCAAACACTGCCAGAAATAAAAACCAAACATTTTACATGAACATACATATAATCTAAAAGAGGATATACATTCACATTAAGACATAAAAAGACTACACAGTGGCAGTACATAAAAAGAATAATATATATATATATATATATATATAGGTTATATGTTATTTGAAGAAGAAGCTATTCAGTTCAGCCATCTCAAACCTAAATGCTGGTTCCGCTATGTCGACGTCACTTTTGTTATATGGCCCCATGGAAAAGTAGCTCTCGAAGCTTTCTTGGCAGGCTTAAACAACAACCATGCCAAAATAAGATATACTATGGAAACTGAAGAAACTGGACGACTACCTTTCCTAGACGTGTGAGTAAAACGAACCGCTAAAAACAGATTAAACCATACAGTGTATCGAAAGAAGACTCACATTGACCGATATGTGCATGCTTCGTCTCATCATCATCCCCATCAAAAGCGATATTTGATCAAGACTGCTATTTATCAAACCAACGCTATTTGTGACGAGGACAGTAAACCACAAGAAGCTTTATGCAGGAATGGCTACAGTCGACATCTGAAAAGCATGCCAATACAACATAAAATTAAAGGAGCCTAAACCTAAACCTATTAATTACGCGCGCCTTTCCTTCATCGCCGGAGTAACCGAGAGAATAATAAGAAAAAAAACATTGGGGTTCGCTATGGTAAAATAAGAAAGGTCGCACAATTGATCCCCTCCAACAAAGATTATTTGCTCAGACTACAGACAAAAGGCGTTTACCAGCTCCAACGTACTTGTGGTAAATCTTACATCAGACAAACGGAAGAAGCATGCAATGTCTAATAAAAGAACACCAGAGCCACACATGACTTGAAAAATCAGCCATAGCAAAACACTTATTAGGACCAGGGGGCCACAGAAATTATTACGACTCCGTAAACATACTAGCCAAGACTAAAAAATACTTCCCTCGTGTTATTCGGGAATCCCTAGAAATTGTTAAAAATCCAAAAATAATTTCAGTCGAGAAGACGGCTATCTCCCTAATAACACATGGAAGGTGGTTTTGCAAAACCAATCTATCCATAAACAAATTTCACGTGAGCAACCAAGCGGAACAACGAAAAGTCCCAATAACATACAAGATCTACATGAGTAGCCAACCCTAACGACTCCTCTGTATATAACCACAAACATGAGGAATTAACATCAGTCTTTAGCAAAATTCTGAAAGCTGACAGCATGAGCAGTGGACAGCATAAGCAGCGAAAGGTTAAGTTCAAATCGACGACTACGGCATAACTCGGAAGAACCTACCATTACAGTACATCATTATTGGCACAATGAGTAATAAGCGAATCATATCTAGACTAGTACAGAAGTTTTACAGTTTAAATCAATGGTTAGGTAACCTAATTATTATCACAGTAAGTTGATTAATAAAAATATAAACAGATTACAATTTCGTGTATAAAACGACCAAGCAGAGATTATCACAGCAGAACCCACAAAGAAAAGCACATAGCTTGGGTTAAGAGCAAATAGTAATAATAAGATTGGTAACGAATTCAACTCAAGAATTGCTGCAGGTACCAGATACGCAAATAACTATTCGCTTTACAATAAAATAAAGCTATGAAACTGAGAATATATCAATCATTAATAGTCACATATGAAAGTAAAGCAAGGGTCCTTCCTGCAGAAGAATAAAATAAGCTACGAATATGGGAAAAAAGATACTCTATAGAATTTATAAATCGACAGAGAAACCTGGTGACTAATCAAGAGCTGAAAAAAATTATTCGAGAACCTAATATAATACGATTATTTTTGAGGCTTTCACGACCATTGTCATTAAGTAACAAACGACTTCCGGGATTGGACCGTGTCATGATTGAGATCGAAGAACTCAACGTTTCGCCCACTTTCGTAAGGGGCTTCACCAGGAGAAAAAAAAACAAGGCCACATGTCACGAGCGCCAATTTGTTATACGCTAAAATGACTATTACGACAGATTATTACAACATAGAGACGCTTTACGACATGAGTTTAACATTCAACATACTAAACTATTTGGTTACGATGAAAACGACACAGATCAGGAAAAATACACATACCCGTTGGCCCACCTGTGCTACGATAGGCATTAACAAAAGTTGCCGACTACACTCAAGGATAGGGTGGTTTATTACGAAATTAATCAGAGCAATGGCCAACAGGTAGGCTCACTGAAAAAAGTGGAAACCGTGGACCAACCTCTCAAAACCAACTTTGGCAGTTCTCGGGCCACGGTCCACGTACAGCTTCGATAAACTTACCTTTACTCGAATTCCTTTACAGCTCTCTAAAGCTCCTTTACAATAGAAATACATCACAAAATACAAATTCGCATGCAAGCGTCATACATATATAAGTAAAAGCACAACTAATTTAAGATAAATATATTAACCTGTAAATATGCATGCAAACATTTGACATTAATTTTATTGAAACGGGAGAAGTTAGCATTATTAATTACACAACGATTAAGCTAATTACAGGCAGTAAAAGTTGGCTGAAAATAATTAAAACTGACTTAATGACAGTAACAACTCTAATTGCCCAATAATTAAACTAATTACAGACAGTAAAACTTAACGACAACAACTACGTTATATAAAAATGACGACACTTCGTCATTTAAATGACCACTTCACTTTAAAATTACTACAAAAGACACAGTACCTTTGAGGAGTTCAGGAGCCATTGCTTGACGTCTAACGAAACCGCCGATGCCCCAGCAACTGCCAAGCTGCCTGAAGAAATGCGGGAACGAAGCCTTCACGACCAGGAATTGCAGTCTGTCAAGGGTTTGGACGTTATATATCCTCCAAAGAAGTGAACAACAACGTACGCAAACGACTGTAAAGTTTTACGACACACGAAACTATGATAAGGAAAACTAGCACGGTTGAGAATTCCAATTATTATCCGCCCAAAGCGATTATAGAGCTGCCAACTCCTCGATACGAATTCTCGGCTATGATTACTGTACAAACGTTTCTCGTATAACTAGAATATTGATAAATGGACGCCCATTTCGACGAGAAATGCAGAAATTGTTACAGGCGACAAACACAATGCAATACAACGACGAACTGCTGGCCAAAATACAGAGGAAAACTACTTCTACTACTTTCGAACTGCTTCACAAGTTCAATCATAACGGAAGTCTTAATTAGGCGGGCCCCTGAGGAGTTTAAAAAACCGTCAGGTACCGCAGTCGCACACCCAATATCACTTGTTGACTCTTTGAAGGCGGAAACCAGACGCGTGAAATGGAAGAGACGACGGGCTTGAGCGCCCAAAAATCTACAGCTGAACAAACACGTGGTCAACTGTCTGGAGAAACGGCAAGGAGGTGAGGCAAGTACGTTTGTGCTCTCACTTCCACTTAAACAACCGATTCATCCTAACGCCGCTTTCCAGCAGCTCCTTTGCGCTAAACAAAGGTTCGCCGTAGGATCAGAACTGCACTATATTAAATATATTAAAGAGAGCGGGCAGCGTCGATATTTGAATTAGAAAAGAAAGCGCTGAATTGAACTAAAAGATACGGGAAAACGCTAAATTCAAAAGTTGTCCTCACAAAAGGTGTCACTGCATGGAAAACCATAGCAGAAAGAAAAAGAGAGGTGGATAAGCGACTTAAAATTAATATAAATAAGTAACAAGAGCATGCTACCTCAGAACAACTAACTATGGAAAGAAACAGTGAGGCAAACCAAAACCCACAAAAGGTTGTAGAATGAACGAAAGAAAAAAAATTACAATTTTACAATTTATTTCTATCGTATTTCGACCTATAGTTTATTCAGATTCAAGATAGAGCAAAATCTGCAACCCAAGTTACAAATATCAGCAGTAAGTCGATGACTAATATGATTTTATTAAAATGTAGATCAGAAAGACATCGCCTTGTTGCTGTCTTTCTGAATGTCAAAATCAATGTGTCATGTTTTTAATATGAATCTTTGCTTGAAGAGGCAAAATTTTTTAGTGGGTACATCTATTCTCAAATCACATTCAGCAGATTTCGTTTAGGAAGACATCGCACAATTTTAAAATTTCAAGCTTTGCAAATTTGACAAAAACTATAACTTCTATATTATACTACGTACATACCATGATCTACATTTTAATAAAATCAAATTAGTAATCAACTTTTGACGAATTCTTCGAAACGACAACGCCGTCGTTCTGATGTTGTCCGTCGTTGTCGCGGTGTGCGCGTTATATTCTTCGCGACACTCGTTAGCCAGTTACATTGTTCAACTTTGCTTTGCCGTTAAATATATGCAAATGAGCTTGCTTTATAAAATGTAATCTGATGAGATTTTATTAAATTAGATTTGACTTCGTTTCATTCGATTGACCAAAATGTAGTTGTCAAATTGTTGTAATGATTGTAGCGTCCCAAAATGGAGATGATTCCCATAGAGTGTTGTCAAAATTATGGAACGTTTATAATTGCAGATATTCTTTGCACCAAGGTTCTGGATTATGATTCACAATTTTTCAAATGTTTTCTGCACTGACTAGCAGTAGACATTACTGTTTGAAAGCGTATTACTAGAAATTCAAACTCTATCACCCTATCAGCACCATTACTGTCAACTCTACGTACATGAAGCTGTACATCAGCATATTTTCGTTTAAATTTAGATAACTGCAGTAAATACTAACATCTTGTAATTTTATAACAATCGGGGATATGTCCAAAGAGCCTTACTTGCTTATTTCATAGATTAAGGGTACGTATAATTAGAATAACATTGCTAGAATTCGCAAAATTTTCAAGATACTTGCACTTAAAACACTTTCATGTATACTTAAATTCATTTTAAATGCGTGGGCCGTTTTTGCATGCCAAGTAATGTTTCACTCAATTTGATCGCTGGCAACCCCTATCTTTCTGTCAGGAGAAGATAAATTATATGTGCCTCAGTTTTCAAGATAAATCCCCGCTGAAATCTTATCTCGCTAATATTCCATTTCACCGCAATTTTGCATATTACCTAGAGTTGCAATTCTACAACTTCCAAGCTAACTTAATCCCGAGCCTGGAAACGGACGCAATTTCATTTCTCAACCAGTCCGTAAAATTAATTAAAGAGACACTAATTAATCTGATTAGTTTTGCCAGCTCGAGCTTGCTGGATCTCTACAATCACTAGTTAATATTTCTTTCTTGTTGCAGGATGAAGGATGGAAGCTCAACAGGACGAACTACTACCAGGAAGGGTGGCTGGCTACGGGAAACGTGCGGGGCATAGTGGGGGTCACTTTCACCACCAGCCACTGCAAGAAAAGCGTAGAATTTCCACCCCGAACTAATTATAACCTGCGTGGACACCGCTCCGAGGTAAGAGAGGGACGTCCTTCTGGAAGGAGCACGTGGAAATCAATTCGGTTTGATAAGGTCGACCTTGTCGCCTCAAAATTCAATCATCTGCAATATTAGTCAATACTAATCTTGGAAACAACGCGTTGTGTCAATATTGACGTACGAAGCTAAATCGGCTTTTATAGCCGACATTGGACGAAAATGGATTTTCTCTTTTATTTGTTTTTCATTATCCCGCACGGTCGTAGATTTACTCAGAATGCCTGACGGTTATCACAGTTACACGAAGAATTAATGCTAAATTATATTTCCAATGCTAACGATCTGGACATCAATTTCTATAAAATCTCTTTGTTAAAACGTAGAGGTAAACAGGGCAAGACTAAAAAAAGCTTTTAAGCGCTAAATACATACACACACTTTTGTTATTATACTTCTTTGAGTTGAACAACGTAATTATCCTGAGATAATAAACTTTTATAATGGCATAGTAAAATAACTTGTACATAATTGCTCATGTGAACAATTTCCGTATTTAAATGACTAATAGATATTTATGCATTAAGGGAGATATGAATATGTTTATTCCCTGAGGTTGACATGTGTTACAGACCTCGGGCCAGAGGCCCTCGGTAAAGGTAAGGTAAAGAACATGAATATCTCCCGTGGTGCATACAATATTTTATCTGCTAGCATATTCGTAAAAATAGTATGAAATTTCAAAATGTCATAATGACATTTAAAATTCGAATATGTAAGTAACATCAAGGATTGACTCATTGTATGGTTGCTAAGACGTTAATTGTAGTTGCCTTGTTACCATGAGTTTGAGGGAGAAATAATTTGGCAAGTCCCTTGGGAGTTATGAGTAGCTTTTCATATTTTGTTTCTATGACGAAAATGTACAATATCATGTTGCTAGTAGATAAAATATTTTTATCTACGACAGTGTGTAAAATTGCCTTTTAGTTGGCAGTTTTAAGTTTGTAAAACGACTGTTTAATAACATGTTTTCATTAGTTTACGTCGTTAATAGCAACGTGCTTAAAAAATTTAATTAGGCACGTAGTCAGTAGCAACGTGTTTTAAAATTTTTAAAACACTCAAAATTAGGACCGGTTGCTAGTAATTCTAATTTACCTGTAAAATATTTTTTATATTTACCGTATTTTTTAGATTCTGTCGTAGATAAAATATTGTACGCTACACATGCGTAAAGCATCTTTAGTCACTCGTGGGGCTTAAAACGCTCGCTCACTCGCGTTTTAACTCTACC
Source organism: Agriotes lineatus (assembly GCA_940337035.1). Taxonomy (NCBI): domain Eukaryota; kingdom Metazoa; phylum Arthropoda; class Insecta; order Coleoptera; family Elateridae; genus Agriotes; species Agriotes lineatus. The sequence continues at coordinate 40,472 of CALNHX010003870.1, read as the reverse complement.
CCACTTGTGCCTAAATAGTAGCTTTACGCACTTGTATCGTAAATTACTATTTATTGTATTATAAGTTTTTGTTATCGTGCAGACTTCTAAAGTTTTATTTACTAGTTCATCAAGTGCTGAAATGCGTATTCAGCAAAAATATAGCCCATCTATAGTTTACGAGACCTAAAAATTGTTGATAAATCTATTTTATCCATTGGTACATAGAACACAAAATCAGTTAAGAGCACGAGTATTGATACAGATTAGGCAAGTGGCCGAGGTCCGGCTCACAATTTTTCCAGCGACTACGTTGGTGCTTTTTAAGAATTGGAGAAACCATAAACCCCTGGTGTTTGATTGTAACCTTGTGACGCCCTCAATTTAAGTAATTTTCGGCGTACCCCTATTTTGGAGTAGCAGGCAAACCCAGTTTGGATACTTCGAATCGCCCATATCCAGACTGAAAGGTAGCTGGAGCAAATCATTATTATGGGTTGTTTTTTTTGCAATTACCGTCTTCCCCCATACAAAGCAGACGGAAACTAATTATGTATTGAGATTCTTAAACAAGGAAAATTGTCATATTATCATATTTACATCTATCCGACATGACTTACTTTATTTTTATTAATTTGTCGACTTTTGTATAACGCTAACTCGGTTGCTGTCTTTACAAAAGCTGGGTAGTTTTATGGGTCCTGTGATATAACTTTGAGTTGGTAGCGATTGCTTGAGAGATTGCGACAAAAATAGAAAATTTATAAAAGTAGCCGATTGCAAAAATAATATTTCCCCAGATTATATCGATGTAACATCGATTTATATTGAGCAGAATATCAAACAACAAGAAATAAGGAAAATAGATATATTTGATCTGCACATGATGATATTGTCACAAAAGTGAAACGTATGGAGAGGAAATTATAGACTAATCCACACAGCGGCATCCAACTGACACTTGGTGGGCCAAAAAGTGAAACGATACGTCCTCCGAAGCAAAAGTATTATTCTGATAAAACTTTTCAAAAAAAATCTGCAGTAGTGTGTAGTGCAGCAGTGTGTAGAAATTCCTTACGCACCATATGGTTTTCAATGGTAATTTTTTCATATGACAATATTTGCTTCCCTAATTATTTTAGAGCAAACTTGTAAATAGGTTCTTTGTAGAGCAAACAACTCTGCATCCATTTATGCCATCATTTTTGTCATTTTACGTCAGAAAACCTAATAATAAAAGAAACTAGAATTATCATTTTTTCAAAAATCGGTGCAAATTGTGAAGTGGTGGTATGCTGGAAGCAGATCAGGTGCAATAAGTGCCATGGTTGCCGCTATATTTGACAGATGCAAACAAATAAACAACAAACTAATTTGTTGATGCTTTGAGATGCTTCAATAATTTCAAGGCACCACTGATCTGTCTAAAAATGGTAATTTTATTGCTTTAAATTTTCGGTTTTCCGAAATGTAAAATGACAAATGCTGGCATAAATGGATATAGAATTTTTTACTCTATAAAAAACTTCCATACAAGTTGGCTCTAAAATAATAAGGGAAGCAAATATTTTCATATGAAATAATATAATAAATATTGAAATCCCTATGGTGCGTAAAGCATTTCTACAGCCTGTATATTGCAAAGGCTCCAGGTTGCGGCGCCTATAAAATATGCAATAAACTGCCCGTCTGTTTGTTTGTACAAAATTATAAATTTAATTAGAGCAAAACACCACACACACAATTCTCAGTTTATTTCATATACTGTGCTTAATTTGCCTTTCAGCAATTCTAGGCTAATTAAAATGAAATGTATTAATTAATTGCACAAATAAAATAGTTGAATTCTCCTTTCTTAATATTTTATTTAACTGCAATATTATTTACGCTAGCTCTCGGCAAACACGAGCTCTTTTTTCAGTTGGGTTTCAAATTTGAGTATATTCTCGATTTTAGACTATTTGTCCTGGAGTAGCTTCTATACGCGGTTTTGCTAGATAAAATTTACAATCCGTCAAAAGACACAAAAAGTCGCCAGTGCAACAGCGATTTTTAATATCTATAAAAAGTGAAATTAGACAAGGAAGCGTCAAGTAAATTGATTCAATTATTCTGCTGGGCAACAAAACCCTTGCCTTCATTATTATAGGATGACGTAGTACCCACGCCGACCGTTCACTTGTTTCTGGTCCTTGAAATTCCGCCAATTTCGCAAAAACTGATGATGCCGTTCGATTTTTGAAGTTCCCGAATATTCTTTTATTGAACTTCAAATTCCAACCCTCTACAATATGCTTTGCTTACGCGTGCCTTTATCCGTTTAATTACTACTTCTTGCATTTTATTACCAATGCATTTAATACTTTCATTATTGTTTTAAATTGCAATTTCATAAAATATCTTAACTTTGTGCTTTACTGACTTGGTTAAATATACACAACCTAGTAGTAACCCACGCCGTATTAAAGCACCACGCATTAAGAAGATATATGTGGACAATGACAGGAAACATTAAATTATTTTAAATCGACTACGACCTCATTAAATGAAGATTCATGAACCAATTCAATAACTGGTAAAGCTACCTAAACGCCGACGAAGATAGCAACCACAATTTGGTTGCAATGCGAATATTAATTCTAAAAAATTGAAGAAATGAAAGAGGGTAAAGATAAAGAAAACCTAACAGCTGACAAACTAGAGAACAAAGAAATAAAGAGAAAGCTGCATAAAGAAGTTACGAAAGGACTGCCTCGAAAAACATAACAAATGAAAAAATTGAAAACCCAGAGCAGGTATTCCAGAAGCTTTAAATAGCTGATAAAATACTAAGGAATTAAATCAAAGACCAATGATAAGAAATGGGAAAACAAAAGTTAAGAAGATATAGAGATCCAATATACTCTGGCATACCACATTGTACCATCCTTCTTTACAGATTCTAATAAGAGAGCTAAAATGTTGAATAATAAACAAAGACATTTGCTACTGGAGCAATGGAAAATAGAGGCCCCACATGGAAAAGATCGTATGACTAAAAAAAATAGGAAATAGTAAAGACAAAGTAAAGAGTGTAATTAGAAGATCGAAACGTGATAAAACAATTTAGGGTCGGAATACCTAAGTCTCCGAAACCGACTATATAGTATATACCCGCAAAGATAATAAAGAACAGTGGAGAACGCAACCATATAAAATTATACAGCCGAGCGATTTCAACCAGAATACAGTTACACCCATCCCAAAAGATGAGGAAGTAAAAATGCAAGAACCACCGAACAATAACTCTGATAACACACACTTTCAAAATTTTGAATGAGATAGTTTACAAAATGAAGGGAAACATAGACAGAAGAGTACTTAAGTGAAGGTCAGGTGGAATTCAAAAAAAAAACAGGCACTAAGAAAGCAATACTAGCACTACAAGTAATTAATGAAAGAATAGAAAAAGGCGAAGAAACATCTGGCCTTTCTAGATGTGAAAAAAAAACATTCGGCAATATAAAATGAAGTAAGCTATTTCAAGTAGTATATAAACTAGAAGTGAAATGTAAATGCATTTTATAAAGAATAACAGGGAATTATTAACTGTGGATAAACACAGCAAGAAGCAAACGCAGGTAAAGGGATGTGACCAAAAAAACACAAAGAGTTATAAATTTTAAGCTGTTACCCCCTCCCCTGACCAACCCCCCCCCCCCTTCCGGCAACTCACACAACCATTTACTCCTCTAAGCATGCTGCGATTAAGCTCATCAACTGAGTTTTGTGATAATTCATTCCAGGCAACTTGGAGATGATGTCGTAGCCTTGCAACCGTTTCTGGGGGTTCTGGTCAAGTCCCATCATGCCCCAGACATGTTCAATGGGCGACAAATCTGGATATTTAGCGGGCCGCAGGAAAAATATAGTATTTATAACTCTTATTTGTGTTTTTATCAAAATCTAATCAATTGTCTTTTCATGTCAATACAAAATTAGGAAAGTTCCTAGGTCCAAATGAAATACTGTTACGGTCTAAACCACCATAAGAACAAGCACGTGTTGGAAAGCGAACAAGACATAAAGATATTCCGATAAGCTCGTGGTTAACTCGGCTTGGGGGGGGGGGGGGGGGTTACCAATTCTCAATAGTTTGGGTATACAATACGGCCGATCTAAACATAGCAATCGTCAGCTTTGCCTCTAAAAATCGAACGGGCGCTACTGCAAGAGTCAACTAGTTTAATACACCCTCACCACTTTCAGTTGCTGTGAGAGAGAGTTTTTTACGTGACTTACTTTATATTCACCTCAATAAATGAAAGCACATAGAAATCTCGCACGCAGCTTCCTATACATAAACACCTTGATCAAAAATAGCTTGCTTGAAGAGCGCTCTAGTATATTATGAAAGTCGTAGCACTTCAATGTCTTTCAATAGCTCCTCACGTATTTCAATAAAACTCAAATGTATTTAACAATCACACGTTTATTCATCAATAAACGAGGTGCTACCAAACACAAGCAAACGTTCGCGATAATGACTCATACGGGCGATACTCCGGGATTTTACAGAAATGAGCATCACATAGTGGGTTACGGTGTCTCGTGACCTTTGTGGTCGCTGCGTTGCACAAAATGCGTGTTACAACAAATGCACTGCACAAGTTAACTTGCATTAAAGTTTACCTGGTTTTGTTGGCGATTTGTAGGATGCTGACGTTATAGCGTGAACAGAGCGAGATTTAGCTCACTTTTGAATCGGCGAGTTTCCAAACTGCAGGAATCGGAGTTGCTGGAGCAAGCGGAGCCACAGCGCTTCAATAGTGACTAGGCGACTCAACACAATTGCGACATGAAACTATTTTGGGGTCAATCGAAAACTGATAAAGAACCCCTCGGAAAGATTTAATGTTGCTTCAAAATACAAGGAAAGGATACGAGACTTCAGTTTAATAAATCCCACGAGAATGGTACTGGTATTTCAGTAGCTGAAGATCTCACGAATAACTGTAGCTGGCACTTGATTTAACTTTAATCCGAAATTTGTAACAACTTCACCCTACTTCGGAAGAATTTTACATCCCAACTGCTCACTCAAAAATTCGGAAATTCGAAAGTTGCGTCTCGTGCATCTAACTCAAATACTGGTTACTTGCGAAAATTGTTTAATTCGCCTAACAGGCAAAACTTTATAAGACCATAGGGCGACCAAACGACACGATAATTTCTCAAACAACACTTACAACGGCGATATTTGGAATTTTCTCCCCCGGAGCGATACACTCGACAGTTCACCACGGTAGCTGCGCTCGAAGTTCTTCGTTCGAAGCTGGATATGCTGCATCCTTTCCGGTCTTAAGATGACGTAGTTCCGTAGATAAACTGCCCCAAAACGAAGGCGGTAGCTACATCTATCGAAGAACGGCATAAAATGACAAAAACCACTGCACACTGGGTGCACGGTACAGAATCCTTAAATTGATAAAAAACTTGACAGCTTCAGAAGTTTCAAAAACGAATGTAACAATACCAGTAGAACTTGTAAAGCTAATAGGAGACAAAGAAATTCCATTTTTATATAATTTATTTAATTGTGTATATACAGGGTGTCCCAAAAAGAATGTGATACTGATTAGTCAATATATTCCTTAGGTTATAATGAATCGATTAAACATACACCCCTGTGGGTTGGGGATAGAATAGACTCACAGTATCCCTGCTTGTCGTAAGAGGCGACTAAAAGGGATGGAGAGAACGGGTTAGCAGCCTACCCCTTCGTAAAAAAATTATTATCGCTCACAGAACGGGAGACCCAGCCTCGGACACAAGACGGATCAAGAAAACGACGACCAACGCAAGAATAAGAAATAAACTCGAATGGAAAAAAACAACTAAGAATTGCTTGCTGGAACGTACGATCATTCAATAACAAAAACCAGGAAATAATACTCGACATGACCCAGCACAAGATAGACAATTGTGCCCTCTCCGAGACTAAGAAAAGAGGAAAAGGTACTTCGCAATATCAGAACTACATCTTCATATACAGTGGCAAAGATAAAAGTAAAGGAGCATCATCCGGAGTAGGTTTATTGATTCACGAAAAGTACAAACAGAACATCAACAACATAGAATACATAAATAACAGAATTTTAAAAATTACACTGATGTTTAAAAACAATCCTCTCCATATAATATCAGTATACGCTCCTGACGCCAGCAAACCCTACCAAGAAGCAGAACAGTTCTACGACCAACTCCAAACACAAATTGAAAAAACATCACACACGGCACGACTCGTGATAATGGGAGATCTAAATGCCCGCATCGGTAATGCGCCAATAGAAGGAGTAAAACAGAAATACAATGAAGTAATAAATAACGAACGTGGGAACATGCTAATCAAGCTGTGTACACATAACGAACTCCGAATTAATAACACATTTTTCCCACACAAACAACAATACAAAGTGACATTTACCTACAACAGAAATAAATAGCTCCATGATTATATTATTACAAATAGAGCGGTACCACTCAACCAAATTCTGGACGTAAGAAGCCTGACTTCGGCAAACATAGGGTCCGACCATCGCATAGGTCTTTGCAAAATGAGAACCACCTCAACCCCAGCTAAGAAGCAACCACCGTATAAGGTCCGGAAGTACAATATAGAATCTCTTATACACGAGAGCACACGCAAATTATATACAGACCGACTACAACAACACATAAGAACTAACTTAATTATAGAAGAAGATAATGTAGAACACTGCTGGAACAAAATAAAGACAAACATTCACAAATCAGCTCATAAAGCCCTTGGAACTAGAACCCTGGATCTAAACGCTAAACCAAAACCCAAACCTTGGTTCACAAAAGAGGTAAAGATACTTGCAGAAACAAAAAAGATTGCATACCTAAAATATCGGCAGAAGAGCACACACGCCACACAGAAACAAGAAACCAAGTAAACAACAGAATCCAAAGAATCAAACAGGAATACTGGGAAAGGTTTAGTAGCGAAATAGAACATGACATGTATGGAGCACAAAAACGAGTTTGGAAAATTATACGAGGTATGAAAAAACCAGTAAACGAAAGCATACAAATAAAAATCATAAGTGAAGCAGAATGGACTTCGTACTTCGAACAGCTCTACGCATAAACCGAAAATAACACGGAAAACCAAGAACTTCTTGAAAGAAACGACCAAGGAAAGGAAACCTTATCAAACGAACTGGTAAGAACAATAACAGAAGACCAAGTAAGAACGGCCATAGGAAAATTAAAGAACAGGAAAGCACCAGGTACAGATGATATCGTCAACGAGCTCATAAAACAGGGAGGCGATCCCTTAGAACAAGAGCTCAGAAAGCTATTTAATAAAATCATAAGACAGACCAAAGTACCATCAGAATGGCTAAAGAGCATCACTATTCTTATACTTAAAAAATGATGTAAAAAAGATCCCTCCAACTATAGAGGAATAACGTTGCTAAGCTCTGAAATGAAACTTTTCACCAGTGTATTAGCACAAGAAATAAGACACAACATACCAATGAATGAAGAACAGCAGGGGTTTTGGAAAAACAGGTCAACAGTCGACGCCATCTTCATACTTCGTCAAATAGCAGAAAAGTCGCTACAATACGACACTCCAGCATATATGTGCTTCATCGACCTAACAAAAGCGTGTACAACTATCAGATGTCATAAATATACTGAAAGAGACAGCAACGCCACACGAATACCTAAGAATCATAAAAATTTTGAACACAAACAACACTACCTAGATACGAGTAAAGAACGGCCTTACAAGAGAAATACCGACACCAACTGGTATACGCCAGGAAGACAGCCTCAGCCCCCTGCTGTTTAACCTCATAATGGACAACATTATAGATGCAGTAAAAGCAAAACCGTATGGCTACAGACTAGGGAACCGCCTAATAACAATATTATGCTACGGGGATGGTGCCGCTCTGGTTGCCGAATCGGAAGACGAATTAACGCTGCTAACACAGGCTTTTACATTGGAAGTTGAAAAATACAACATGCTGATATCTATAAATAAAACCAAAAGCATGACCATAACGAAAAAACCACTGCGCTATAAGGTGGTCATAGATAATAGCAGCATAGAACAAGTTATGTCCTTTAACTACCTAGGGACACGAATTTCAAGCTACGGAGACTTAACGAGTGACGCAAAACAACAAGTCAATAAAGCAGCAGTCGTATCTGGACATCTCAAGGACACCATATGGTAGAACACTAACATAACAGAAGAATGTAAAACTAGAATATACAAAACATGCGTGAGACCGATTATGACATACGCAGGAGAGACCAGAGCGAACACAACAACCACCAAAAGACTTATAAGAACCACTGAGATGACAACTCTAAGGATGATAACAGGAAATACACTCCTCGATAGAAAAACAAACTCACACATAAGAGAACAGTGTAAAATAGAAGATGTAATACGATGGCACAGGCAGCGGGAAAGGCAATGAAACGAGCACATTAACAGAATGGACAACAACAGGATGACAAAAGTCGCAAGAAACGGAAAACCCCACGGCAAAAGACCCCCAGGAAGACCCCATAAACGATGGCGCGACAGCTGGCAGTCCACGTCGCAAGACCAAAATTAACTAGCTCGGAATCCAGTAACAAACAAGGATATCGCCTACAAAAAGACGAAGAAGAAGAAGAGAAAATTTAACCTAATATCCCTCAGTACAAAGTCCCTCCAGTAAGAAGTTAGAAGTTAGAAGTTCGTAGAAGTTTAATTTTTTATTTTTTATTTTTATGATATTTACTACAAATTTAAAGATATCTATTTCAATGTAGGTACACTTGGTTACTATTTTGTACTGCACTAATAGAAAAATTTTCATAAACTGGACTTGATTGTATGAGGCACTTTACCTACCTTTGAGAACTTCTTTTAGCTCTAACTTTGTTATATAACACATTTTTTAAATTTTAGGTTATCGTCCGAAGGAAGATTAAAAAACGTAAAAATAAAGTGCTCTTAGTTAATAAGCTTAAAAGCAACCGTTTACCTTAAAATGCCCGTCAAATGTTTTTGGTTGTCATTAACGCATGCAGTTATCAAGTAATCATGATCACAAAAACAATGGATAGTGATTGTGATCTAGTAAATAACAATAATAAATCAATTAATGACATTATTGACATAGATTTTTTTTCTTTTGTGCTTACAAAAATACTGAGACATAAATTCTCCAATGCTGAAATGTCTATTATCTCATGGCATTTTTGTATGCATGGAAGATTGTTTTTTATGTTACCAACGTCATTACTTGATTTATTATTATTGTTTACTAGATTACAAATCACTACCCATTGTTTTGGTGATCATGGCTACTTGATAACTGCATCTCTTAATTCCAACCAAAAGCTTTTGAGCGGCATTTTAAGGTAAACGGTTGCTTATACGCTTATGAACTAAGAGCATTTTATTTTTACGTTTTTTAATCGTCTTTCGAACGATATCCTAAAATTTAAAAAAAATGTTAGCGGTAAAAGTAAAGGTAGGTAAAGTGCCTCTTACAGTTAAGTCTAGTTTATTAAATGTTTGTATTAGTGAAATATATAATAGAAGCAAGTGGACCAACATTGAAATCGATATCTTTATATTTGTGGATATATTAACGATTTTATGCAAAAAAATGTTGAACTTCAGGCGGCTGTCAATAGAAAACAATTGAATGAAGCAAAACGTTACCAAACAATTATGATTTTCGTGAACGACCTTTCAAGTCTGAAATGGTGGATCTGGGTATTAATGCTATACAGGGTGCTCAGTATTTGCAAATTTTATAATTTCGATTTTTTTTTAATGGAACGCCTTGTATATTTTTGTAGTTTTAAAAAGGCCCTTTACTGAGCTTTCTTTTGATATGTTACTTCATACCTCTAAATTCAACTGTTTTTCAGATATGCATGTTTGAACATAAAAAAAAATGTAAGCCGCTTAACATGCGTTATTTCAAGAGTTAACGAACAAACGCCGTTAAAATAAAAATTCTATACGTAATTACATTAAATGTTCAAATTGCTCTATTTTCCGGCTCTGAGTATTAAAGCTGTACAGAGAACCCATAATCAGAAAATATAATTATTTTGATGTATTTAAATAGAACACCCTGTATATCCTTTTATTTTTGAAAAATACTTTTAATAAACTTTCTTCTGACATTTCATTTCCTATCCCTAAATTCAATCGCTTTTCAGATTTAATTTTCTCCTGCATTTTTTCGTTTTTCCGTATTGCATATTTCTAGTTGTAAGTAGTGGCTGGATTTTTGTTTCCTAAAGTTGGTTTTATTTTTTTTTTTTTTGAAAACCAAATGCTTAAATCATTATTTTAATGAGGTTTTTCTGTAACCCCATGAAATAAAGCATCTTAAGGGGCTTAAATTGTTTTTTATGTTCAAACACGCATATCTGAAAAACAGTTTAATTTAGAGGTATGACGTACATCTCAAAAAAAAGCTCATTAAAAGGGATTTTCAAAAATACAGAAATATATAGGGCGTTTTATTTGAAAAAAAAATTGAAATGATTAAAACTGCAAATATTGAGCACCCTGTATAGCAGTAATACCCAGGTTCACCATTTTAGACTTGAAAGGTAGTTCACGAAAATCACAATTTTTGGTAACGTTTTGCTTCATTCAATTGTTTGTTGATTGTTGCTTACAGCAGCCGCTTGAAGTTCAGCATTTTTGCGCATAAAATTGTTAATATCTCAAAAACAGTTAACGTTAGGCCCATACAACTTATATCAAAATGATCAGTATTTTAATGCAAAACTTTTAAGCTACTCAAATATAGGACATTCCATTTAAAAACAAGTAAGTTTGATTAGCCGCGCTTTTTTGAGCCACCCAGTATAATCAAAAATATTTTAGCAATATGCACCACCGTTGTACCTACAACTTTTATATACACAAAATACATGTAACTCTCATAGTTTTAGATATATCTTCCACTCCCGTTTCGTTGCCAGACCCTGTATACAGGGTGTTTCAAAAATACGTTCGGATATTTTACCCACTTATAGATCTCATCAATAAAAGCAAAAATGTCTTAATAAACATGGGTCCGGAAAGGCTTCGTTTCCGAGATACAGAGTGTTAAAGGTTTCTTTTTAATCCGTTTTTTACGCTTTGAGCTATTTTAATGAAATTTTTACAGTTTGGCTATAACATTATGAGGTATCTTTTGGATCTATTACAGTTGATGTAGTAATTCCAGGGGCGTGCCCACAGGGCATATTGGTTAGGGTTTTTCACAAATTTGGTTTTCGTATTGGATTGGGTACTCGCGAACGGCTGCTCTTTATAAGAACACTATTGAAAAGATGTCGAGATGTAAACAAAGACTCTTTTCCTTTGATGGGCTATGAAAAAGCTTTTAACAAATTCAAACCTGACAAGCTTATTGAAATACTAACCGCAATCCAACTAAATTATGCAAACCTACTGGCTCAAAAACATGTGTACTTGTTAAAAGACAAACCAAGAAATAGAGATTCTACGAGGAGTTATACAGGAGCGGGTATTCATCCTATATTCCAAAGAAATATTTAGACCAGTTTTAGAAAATTCTGAGTTGGAGTATTCAAAATCTGGTGTGATACACGCACATAACTTCCTTTTACAGTGATCTTATAATTATCCAAAAATTTGATTTTAAATTTTTAAGCATTTGTCAAAAATTTTCAAAAATTACAAATTTTACAAAAACGGTACAAAATAGAGTGTTAGTTCAAGAGACAAATTTTCTCTAGAATTTTAAGCTGAATTCAAAAATATAATAATATACCGGGTGTTCTATTTAAAATAGAAGTTAATAGACAAAATAGAAAAAAAACGCCAATTTTAGAAGTATTCAACTGGAAAATCACCTATCTCACATTAATACACATTAAAAATGTAATAAAAATTTAAAGTTAAAAAAATTGTTAGAGCCGTTTTTGAAAAAATCGAAAAAAACTGAACATCACAAGAGTAAACACCTACTTCCGGTTATCCGATTTTCTTCAAAAGCTTGCTGTCGCATCTACATAGTACACAAAACTTATATATGAAGTTTCAACGCCATACCTCTTTCCGTTTTTGAGAGATTCTGTACACAGACAGTCACACAGACAGACAGACACACAGACAGACAGACAGAGAGACCAATGCAAACAAATATGTTTTTTGGGATCAGGGGACTCTAAAACGTGAAGATCTGTTGAAAACTCAATTTCGAATTTTTGGGGTGAATCCAATACTTCCTTTATCATAAAAGGAAGTAATAAATGGAAAAGAATGTCGTCCATACGTTATGCAAATGATACAGTGTTGTTGGTGGAATTGCCACATCATCCACAAGATTTCTTAAACGGAGTATCACATCAGAACATGGTCTATCTATTGATTTTAAAAAGACTAAATCGATGGTAGTTACTAGAAATCCAAATAATATGTATATTGCTTACGTTACTTGGGATCGTGGCTCAACAACCAATGTGACTGCCTTCAAAAAAAATCTGTAAAGGGCTTTACCCAGAACTTCCCTCGTCAACATTGTGACACTAAATCATTTTTAAAATCAAATTAAGTTACGAGTAAAAATATATCTTCACGTTTCTAATAAATTAAATACATTTTCAAATTAAAAAAAAAAGTTACTGGTGGTGAAATTCGAAGGGCCGGCGGATGCGTATGCAATCCCAATGCTTTGCAAAGAGAATGGGCTACAGTGGCTATATAAGGACAGTGTGGTCAATTTTGGTCCTGTTTCTGATTGGTTGTTTTAAAATCCGCCATTAAGAGTCGTTTTACGAAATCACACATAGTCACACAAAATTGCTTCTAAGTTCTTTATTATTGAAAGTAGCCCCAATATGAAGTGAAATAAAATAATCCTTATAAAATTCTACAGTGTTCTGTGTAAGCGAATGCCGAATTTTCGTTTGTAAGTAAATGTCAACGAGTTAAAGTAAAATGCTTTTTGCGAAAATTGCGCATTAGTCCAAATCAAAAGCTATAATAAACTATATAAATGTCTCAATGCCAAAGATTATTGCATAAAATTAAAAAAAATTTATGGGTTACGTAACACTGAATATTCTATTCCTCTAAATTAACTGGTAGAATAAATACAACGGTTTGATTATGAATATAAAAAAAAATTGTTGAGTTTTTGTACGAAATCTCTGTGTCGATCAACGCAAAATGTTGTCAATTTTCATTTTCTATGTACAAAAACACAATAAATAAGATAAAAAAGGACACCTTGACTTACTTATATTCCAATATTAGGTTGCTCGTTAACGAGGATTTTTAATCGCTGGCAGCGATTCCTTACGTTTCACATCGTCTCTTGCCGTTTAATTCTGTTTAAGTAATATTATTGACATTCTTGTAAAATTAATGTTACACTGCACATTTTTTGACCACCTCATAAGTATTGCACAAATTTTCGCGATCGTGGGTATACAGCGCTCTGCAAAGCATCTCCGAATTTCACATATGTCCAATCCGGACGTTTAAAAAAATGACGTTTATCTACGACCACTACTAAAAGTAGGCCTTTTAGCGCTAGCTTGTTTCACTAAAAGTGAAGTTTTACCGTGTTTAAAGAAATCAGCTGTTTACTTTTAGCACACGGGCTAAAAGTGAAGTGAGGTTATAAAACTACAATTTCGAACTGCAAGTGAAGTTGTAAAGCTATTCTAGTTGCTTCTTGCGTTACAGGTAAAGCGTTTTTGAAATAATTAAAGCGTTAGGTAATGAATACAGTCAGTGTGGAGTATCAATACTTACATTTCGTAACTCACCTTGACAGCACGGGCGTGGCCAAACAATTGCCCGCACGGCGTAGCCTACTGTTCATTATGACATAAATTAAAAGTGTCGCAGACGCGAACCTTTCTTAAATCGATATTTATGGATTAATAATGGTAAAATTAAGGTCGTAGATAAAATATTGTATGCAACGCGTGCTAAAAGTCGTTTATGCGCGAGACATGAAAATTATTAAACGAAGCCGAAGGCTGAGTTTCATAACATGTCTCGCGCATAAACGACTTTTAGCACGCGTTGCATAAATAGCTATTATGTCACAATTTAGCAGGGTGACGTTTGTCTTACAATTTAGCAGGCCTTGCACAGAACCATACCTAAGGGCGTGGCTGATTGTTGTAGAGACGACTCTTAATGGCTGCCTTTTTTAAAATTGACCACACTGTCCTTATATAGCCACTGTAGAATGGGCTATTTCTACCTGCAATACGGAGCAGTACGTAACTGCGTGCGTTCCGGCTCGCTTAAATAGAACCTCTTTTCGTTGACACCTCTTCCCAGTGCCGTCTTTTATATGATTGAGGCCCCGGGCCCAAGGTAATGAAGGGGCCCTTCTACAAAGAAAGTAACTCAATACAATACAATATAGGTATATGTATTTTTAATATACCTGCTTTTATTTGTATACAACTATGTATGTAAGGAAACAAAATTAAAATTCTAATAAAATTAATATAAACAAACACAATAGAACATAAGAAACCTAAAAATTAACAAATAGGTCATAACTATTACTGCACACTAATAAAAGATTTTTTTCTCGATTTGGTATGGGCAAAGTCCTGTATTATATCTTCAAAATTTAAATTCAACAATATGTCGCTTTCTATGCACATTGCACATTAATGCTAAAGAGTTTAGCCTCTCTTGTAGCATAGTACTGCGAAGTTAGTTTTTTATCTTGTTTAACTTAGAAAATGAACATTCTCCACTGCAATTAGTGATCATCAATGACAGAAAAATTCTAAGTGATATCGCAACGTTAGGAAATGCTTATTCTAATTTATCAGTTCTCAAATTGTTATGCAGTAGCGAATTATCAATTTCTTCAGTTTTATATACATCGTTACTTCCTAAATACAGCGCTAAATGAATACCTACATTCCGTTTCTAATTCTTCTCCATTTATATCAAGGTGATAATATTCAGCAAACTTTTTACAGCTATCGTGCAACTCGTTTGGACTAAAGGTTCTTAAACTTGATAAAAAGCCAAACCGATTGTTCACTTCAATATATGCAGCAGATCTCTGCTGTAGTTGAGTTAATGAGTCGATAATTGGGAAAAAGACTTCCACTTTAAATTTATCAAATGAATACACAACTTTATTTTTTTTTTAATGAATTAGTTAATTACATAATTATTAGTTGATCAATGCGCCCGTCGGGGGCCCCAAAAAATTGGGGGCCCCGGGCCCGGGCCCGTCGGGCCCGTGCCTAAAGACTGCACTGCCTCTTCCGCTGTAAAACAGAAAGAGCACTTAAGGTAGATTCAGACTGGCGGTAGCGCCGCGGTGGCGGCGCGGTAGCGGAGCGGTCTTGAATTCGCTCAGCAATCGCTCTGCACGTTTTTAAATTATATGATTCAGACTAACAAGCTGCGCGGAAGCGGAGAGGTAGCGACAAGCCGGCTGGGATAAAGGTCTATTCAGACTGGCGGCAGCGGCGCGGCAGCGGTGCGGTAGCGGTTTGGTAGCGGCGCGGATTCTGGGCGGTTAATATAGTAGGTATTCATACTGAGCGCGGTAGTGCGACGGTGAGTATATTTGCAAGCGGCGTTCAGAGGCGTGCAGGTTACAAGTCGATAATAATTTTTTTTTAAATGCTTACAAGTAATTCAGAGAGTTCCGATTTGTGTGAAAATTGAGTCTGCCATTACTCTTAATTCTAAACAACTTTTCTTAATACTTTTTTTGTTACCTCTTCCAATAAAGGTAGTTTACTCTTGGATTTTTTTTATTGATTCTAGAAACACCCTGTATATTAATTAATTTGATTGACTTTCTCAAAATATTAGTTTGAGAACAAGCAGGAACAATTCCTAGTATATTAACGTCTAACTCAAAAATGTTTTGTTATTTACATCTTCCGTGAACTTAATCTGCGGACACCCTGTATATTATAAAGTAAAAACAATTAGAAATATTGAACTCAAAATAATCATTTTTATTGGCGAATAAAGAATAACGTAAACACACATAAGATTACATATTTTAATTTTTGGTTTAGAAATTAACTATTAGTAAATGGTTCAATCAAATTTATTTTTATGCGCGTTTCGTTAGCATTGAAAAGCTAACTTATTGAGACGTTTAAATTAAGTTTTTAAACAGTTACTTATTTGATGAACTAATTAGGGGAATGAGATTAGATTGTGCATATAAAAAATGCATATTTTTATTCTTACCATTGTACAAGTTGATTTAATTAGTGAGAATTTAGCACTCACGTTTTTACATTTTAAATTAAATAAATCATTGACGAAACAGTTTATTTTAAAATTATGCTATTAGTAATAAATGTTTAATGAAGTCGCTTTGCTGAGAATGATTTGAACGAACGGGATTTCATATTTGACAATTCGCAGAACAAATTATTTTCCACACTGTTAAATATTAATTACTAATAGCATAATTAGAAAATAAACTGTTTCGTCAATGATTTATGTAAAAATAAAAAAAGGAAGTACTCATTCCGCCCCAATTAAATCAATTATAGAATCATAAGGATAAAAATATACATTGTTTATCTGTAAAATCTAACCTCACTCTCCTATTTTTAGTTCATCAAATAATTAACTGTTTAAAAACTTAATGTAAACGTCTGAAAAGTTAGTTTTTAAATGCAAACGAAACGCGAGTAAAAATTAATTTGACTGCAACTACGGACGGTACTGAACTGCATATTTCATTCTAAATTATGGTTGTGTTTTTATCTAACCGCGCGGTTTCTTCATAAAAATCGCTCCCCGATCGATCGAAATCGCTCCATCAGCCTACCGCCCTATCCCAGCCGGCTTGTCGCTACCCCTCCGCTTCCGCGCAGCTTGTTAGTCTGCATCGTATCATTTAAAAACGTGCACAGCGATTGCTGAGCGGTTTCAGGGCCGCTCCGCTACCACGCCGCCACCGCGCCGCTACCGCCAGTCTGAATCTACCTTAAGGCGGTAGGCTGACGGAGCGATTTCGATCGATCGGGTAGCGATTTTTATGAAGAAACCGCGCGGTTAGATAAAAACACAACCATAATTTCCTTCCGTAGTTGTAGGCAGATGTGATTCTGCTACAATATGGACGAGCAACCAAACATTTTGGTTTTGGAAATTAACTATGCAGTTAAATTGTTCAATCAAATTAATTTCTACTCACGTTTCGTTTGCATTTAAAAACTAAGTTCTTCAGACGTTTACATTAAGTTTTTAAACAGTTAATTATTTGGTCAACTAAAAATAGGAGAATGAGGTTAGATTTTACAGATAAACAATGTATATTTTTATCCTTATGATTGTATAATTGATTTAATTGGGGCGGAATGAGTACTTCCTTTTTTTATTTTTACATAAATCATTGACGAAACAGTTTATTTTCAAATTATGCTATTAGTAATTAACTAGCAGACCAGTGAGACAAATGTCTCATTTAAAAAAACAAAAAAGACCGTTTTTCAAATAGAACGCGTATTAAATAAAAACTGTACCCAGACCTGGAAGGTGTCAAAGTGGTTGCCTAACCGATCGAGGTTTTAAGGCGCAGAGGGTCGCAGCTCCGTTTGGCTGCTGAAACAGTTTTTATTTAATAGGCGTTCTATTTGAAAAACGGTCTTTTTTGTGATTTCTCGAAAACCGGAAGTGTCACGTGACTGAAATTCGGTTCCTGACCTGACATGACCATTCCAAACATATAACTTTCATAACTTTTTTTTCTATCTCTTACGGTTTGGCTGCTGAAACAGCGTCCCGGACGGACCAGCGTCCCGGACGGACGGAAATCACGTGATTTCTCAAAAACCGGAAGTGTGACGTGACTGAAATTCGGTTCCTGACCTGACATGACCATTCCAAACATATAACTTTAATAACTTTTTTCTCTTTCTCTTACGGTTTGGCTGCTGAAACAGCGTCCCGGACGGACCAGCGTCCCGGACGGACGGAAATCACGTGATTTCTCGAAAACCGGAAGTGTGATGTGACTGAAATTCGGTTCCTGACCTGACATGACCATTCCAAACATATAACTTTAATAACTTTTTTCTCTATCTCTTACGGTTTGGCTGCTGAAACAACGTCCCGGACGGACCAGCGTCCCGGACGGACGAAAATCACGTGATTTCTCGAAAACCGGAAGTGTGATGTGACTGAAATTCGGTTCCTGACCTGACATGATTATTCCAAACATATAACTTTAATAACTTTTTTCTCTATCTCTTACGGTTTGGCTGCTGAAACAACGTCCCGGACGGACCAGCGTCCCGGACGGACGGAAATCACGTGATTTCTCGAAAACCGGAAGTGTCACGTGACTGAAATTTGGTTCCTGACCTGACATGACTATTCCAAACATATAAATTTAATAACTTTTTTCTCTATCTCTTACGGTTTGGCTGCTGAAACAGCGTCCCGGACGGACCAGCGTCCCGGACGGACGGAAATCACGTGATTTCTCGAAAACCGGAAGTGTGATGTGACTGAAATTCGGTTCCTGACCTGACATGACCATTCCAAACATATAACTTTAATAACTTTTTTCTCTATCTCTTACGGTTTGGCTGCTGAAACAACGTCCCGGACGGACCAGCGTCCCGGACGGACGGAAATCACGTGATTTCTCGAAAACCGGAAGTGTCACGTGACTGAAATTTGGTTCCTGACCTGACATGACTATTCCAAACATATAAATTTAATAACTTTTTTCTCTATCTCTTACGGTTTGGCTGCTGAAACAGCGTCCCGGACGGACCAGCGTCCCGGACGGACGAAAATCACGTGATTTCTCGAAAACCGGAAGTGTGACGTGACTGAAATTCGGTTCCTGACCTGACATGACCATTCCAAACATATAACTTTCATAACTTTTTTCTCTATCTCTTACGGTTTGGCTGCTGAAACAGCGTCCCAGACGGACCGGCGTCCCAGACAGACAAGTCTATTATATATATGGATATCTAAGAATGTGAAAAAATATATTAAAGTATGAGTGGATAACAAGGTCTTTAAAACACGCGCGAGTTTTCGAGCACGACGGCGTAGAGCAAGTGTTTTAAAGACCAGTTATCCACGAATACTTTACGCTATTTTTTATTATACCTGCAATACTGGTAATCAATTACGCACTAAAAACTTAGAAATAATTTTTGTAGTGACAATTTAATGCATACACTAAAAATCCCATAAGCCGCGGATTTTTTGTCACTATGACAGCGGCAAAAGTTAGCCCTCACTTTTCCAGCAACAAAACGGAACCTAACTTTTAAAACGGTCTAATTCTAAAATAATTTTTGCCTTGTTTGTTAATTTAGTGACTTCTAAATTACCTAATATGTAAATATGTATTCATTAAATTGTCGTACCGAATTACACTCAAGCTTTTTTTTATCGAAGTAAACTTAACATTTATAATTCAAGTTTCCTTGCTTTTGGGCAATTCAACTCAAAAAACTGCCAGAAAAAATTACTCGTCCTTCGGGGGCAGTTTTTTTCGTTAAATTGCAAGCAAGAAATGCTCATTAAAATGTCAAGTTTACTTCGACAAAAAAAAAGCTCTCGTGTAATTATAAGTGATAAATCGAGAGAGCATAATAATATTGCTACTACAGTTACGAAAATTGTTTACGTTTTTGTCGCGTCCACGTCCGTTGTTGCATTCAGTCGTTTCCTTAGCAACCTTTAAAGCTCGACGAACTTTAATCGCTTGTGTTCGCACGCTCAGGCGTGCTTTAAATGGCGATTCTGATGCAGGTATAATAAAAAATAATTTGTTCTGCGAATTGTCAAATATAAAATCCTGTTGGTTCAAATAATTCTCAGCAACGCCATTTCATTAAACATTTATTACTAATAGCATAATTTTAAAATAAACTGTTTCCTCAACGATTTGTTTAATTTAAAATGTAAAACCGTGAGTGCTAAATTCTCACCAATTAAATCAACTTATACAATGAAAAGGATAAAACTATTAATTTTTTTATATGTACATTCTAATCTCATTCTCCTAATTAGTTCATCAAATAAGTAACTGTTTAAAAACTTAATTTAAACGTCTCAAGAAGTTAGCTTTTCAATGCTAACGAAACCCGCATAAAAATAAATTTGATTGAACCATTTATTAATAGTTAATTTCTAAACCAAAAATTAAAATATGTAATATTATGTGTGTTTACTTTATTCTTTATTTGCCAATAAAAATAATTATTTTGAGTGCAATATTTGTAATTGTTTTTACTGTATAATATACAGTGTGTCCGCGGATTGGGTTCACATAAGATATAAATGACAAAACATTTTCGAGTTAGATGTTAATATTCTAGGAATCGTTCCTGCTTATTCTCAAAACAAGATTTTGAGAAACTCAATCAAATTAATTAATATACAAGGTGTTTTTAGAATTTTAAAAAATCCAAGAGTAAACTACCTTTATTAGAAGAGGTAACAAACAAGTATTAAGAAAAGTTGCTTAGAATTAAGAGTAATGACAGACTCAATTTTCAGACAAATCGGCCACTCTTCATCGGAACTCTCTGAACTACTTGTAAACATTTAAAAAAAAACTTATTATCGACTTGTAACCTGCACGCCTCTGAACGCGCTTGCAAATAAACTCACCTTCGAACTACCGCGCTCAGTATGAATACTTACTAGTCTAAAAACCGCCCAGAATCCGCGCCGCTACCAAACCGCTACAGCACCGCTACCGCGCCGCTATCGCCAGTCTGAATAGACCTTTTATGCTGTATCTGTTGGATTCTCGTCAAAAGTAAAGTGTTACTTTTCTGTATCTCAATTAAACCAAAAATAAAAATATTACCGGTGATGCGACTCGAATTCAGCGCTTGCGGATGAGGCGACCCATTCGATTTCTTTGTTTGGAGGTAGTACGCTGTCGCTTCCAGAGCTACGGCGACCTTTCAGATTCCGGCGTTCCAGCTCTATTTAACGTTCCGCATTAATTCGTTGTTCGTTTTTGTATCGTCTTCGTAAAGTCTGCAATATGTACAAATTATTGCTTGCATCTAATGCTAAGCTAAATCAAAATTCAACAAAATATTATTTTTTAAGGTGCTCACCCTGTATATATTTCCTCCAACAAATAGTTTTTCAGTTATACCGCCAACAAACAGACAGGCAGGCAGGCAGACAGACGAAATTGAGAAAACCTGTTTTTCGTCATCTAGGGACCCTGAAACGTGAAGATCTGAAAAAATCTCCGAAAGTAATTTTTTCGCAATTACAATACTTCTTTCGCCTTTCAGACGAGGGAAGTAATAAGAAGCCGTATAGAAATAGCAAAAGCTGTCTTTATTAACGTGAGTACAACGTCATACTCTGACCAAATTCAAATTAAATTACTACTATTACGCTGTTGTGTATACTCAATATTACTATATAGAAAACAAATAAGGATACTAACAAAAGATACGGTTAAAAAATCAATGCATTTACAATATGGACGTATCGGGAAATGCAACACATCTCTTGGATACATGAAGTCAGTAAGAAGATGTAAAGAAACATAAAATTAAGGATGCTGTCAACCAGGCCGCAGACAACTACCCTGGTTGAAAATTTTTAAGAAATTCGTACAAACTGACATCTACAGAATTATTTTGAATTGCAATATCCCGTCTAATAATTACTAATACTCTTCTCCGAGAAATTCGCAGCTGAAGAAGAAGACGGTTGTAAAACATGTACGCCATCTTTAAAAAAGGTTACAAGCGTCTTGCAGAAGAATTCTGAAAGTAAACTGAGTAGACAAAACAGGAAATGAGAAGATATTGAATGCAAGAAAAATCAGAACTGTGAAGGAAATCCATAAAACGAACAGACAATTAACTGAATAGGGCACATATTACAACGCGAAGGAGTACCGAAAATGATTATTGAAAGATCCAAGAGCTAAATGCGTCAGGACGACCAATGCTGGACATGTATGGATTTAAAGCGGTCTACCCAAAATAGATAAAAGTGGAAAGATGTGCTGCATCAAAACAATAGACACGATAAATAACCAATAAATCAGATCTGTAACCAGCATCATGCCAATCGCATACAGTTGGTAACAGTAAAGTAGAACCAGAAAATTCTATAACGAGGTTGAGCAAGCATTGGATATCGTAAAACCCAAGGAAATAACAACTGTTATGGACGACTTTAACGTGAAAATCGGACAAGGAAAGGAATGCTACTTTCTAGGAGAATTTGGATTAGCAACACAAAATTAAAGAGGAGAGACATTGGCACAGTTCTGTCAAGAACAAGATTTAATAGTTACGAGCAACTACTACAAACTGCTAAAAAGGAGGCTCTACACTTCAAAATCTCCAGCAGATAACACCAATAACATTGTTCGAAACCATATAGATTTTCCCCTACTCAACAAACGATACCACAGCAGTCTATATTGTTTAGGCCATGACACTGGCTCTGATGTCAAATATTCTGATAGGCCATCCCACGACACAATAAGTTTTAAAAACTTTCAAATATATTTGACTTTAATAAACTATTTTGACAAAACAGTTCACAGTTGCAAAAATGCCGAAGTGTTGCGTACCAAGCTGCAAGTCAAATTAACTACGCTTCATCAGTCGCTCCATATATTAGCTTTTTCAAAGTGCCATCGAATGAAACAGTGGCACAAATATGGTAACAAGTTTCAAATTGAGAGGACTGGCTGATTATAAAGATTAGTGTTGTTTGTGAAAAGCACTTTAAAAAGCCGATATAAAGGTTGATAAGATGAAGAGACTTGTTCCGACTACAACACCACTAGCTTCCAGGTAAGCTATTTTAAAGAAATAACTGTTTTAGATGAAGTAAAAATTATTAGTGATTTATTTGCAGTGGAGAATTAGATACCTACCCATTAGGAATTGCTTTTAAATCCAATATTACGGCGAAGTGACGCACTACGATGTAAATAGCAAGGACTTTTAAGTTTTTTTAACTGTATCAGAGTGATAGGGACAGTGCACTGACAGATTATTCATTTAGTGATAAAAACTAGTAAGTTTTTGTTAAAATTTGATGAAGCCATGTTGCCAGATTCGCTGGTCACCTTATAAGCCCAGTGTCACGGCCTGGAATAATATAAACCGCCATCGCCATGACTATACCGAAACTCAATCAAAGCAATCAAAACCTATCCTAGAGAAAACATAACATCAAACCACAATCCACTGGTAGCACGATTTAAAGTTAAGTTCAAGAAGTTAATACCTACTCAAACGAAACAAAGAAGAAATACATACACATCACCTAGAATATCCAAAAATCAAAGAATAGCTTACAGATAGAATCAACGAAGATCTCGGAAAAATCGAGGGAGCCCAACTGACGACATTAACAAAAAGTGGGAAACCCTTAAAAAACTTTCGCGCTTGCAAGCAGAAAAATGTTGAAAATAAAAGAAATCAAAAGAAACAAGCAGTGGATGACTGACGAGATACTAAAATTAATGGAAAAAAGACGATGCTAAGATAAAAATCTATATAGAAACATACACACAGAAATAAGAAGATAGTTGCGACAGGACAAAGAAAAATTGCATGAAGGTAAATGCAAAGAGATAGAAGAACTCGTCACAAAAAACGACAGCTTTAATTTCCACAGAAAAATTAAAGAGCTGGCTGGTACAAATAACACCAAAAAAAGAAGTATATTGCTGGACAAAAACGGCAAAATTATCCCCGACACCAAAGGAAAGCTTTACAGATGGAAAGAATACATCCACGAATTGTTCGCATACGAAAGGCAAGAAAACCTAATAAGTGAAGGTGCGGACGGAGAAAGCACAAAAGGAGAATTAGTACCGTTTATAAGACTAACAAAAACGAACGAAGTTTTGGTGCCGATTAACCACTCACTGAAATACTAAAACTCATCATTGCTAGATATTGGCTACAATCTACATTTGCGTGAAAATATGCAACGATCAGCGCAGAATCAGTCTGATAAACCACTGTGTATCTTTATCCAACTGTGTTCAAATCGCCTCTTCGTTAATATGTGGCTTCTCTATAATAGACATCTGTTCAGATACATAACCGAAATTGGTTCATGGTTTATAATGAAAGCAACAAAAGTAGTTTTTTGTTTTATTGGCTCTTATGCTCCACTTTTTCAGCCTGGCTTGCATTTAATTTAAGCAGGTTTGTAGGTTTATGGATACAAATATTGTACCTATATATGAGAAACGTTGTGGCCATTATGTTTTTTGTACCTTATGTACTAATGTTAACTATAATACTCTACCTCACTTTACCTAAGCTACTTAATGGCTATGCAAACTTCAAAAATATAAATTTTATCTGCAGCAGGTTATCATTGCGGTTCGTTTCAGTATACGTTGAAAACTGCATATGCACGGTTAAGTTGGACTCTTACCTTATCTTTCTTGGAGCTGACAGGGTGGTCTGAAAGAATTACTCGGGTTAATTAGCTCGGGGAGCTCAATATTTACCTGACAAACTGGAAGGTTATTTTATGTTAAAAATGACAGCTGGCATTAGTTCACAGTGTCTATTGTACCACTATGTGCCGGGTCCCGGGTGGTGTAGCTTGAACAAGCGTCCACGTTCGATCAGCAGAGTTAAGCAACGCTCTTTCTGGTCAGAACTTGGGAGTTCCACGGTTGCATCTCTCGGCGCCTCGTGATACGGCTGTCACGGAAATAGTTGGTCCCGGCTCTCATAACAACGTGATGATAGTCATATACTGTTTGAGGCTTTCGCGGTTACTCGAATTATTCTCCTTAGAATAGAATTTCGGCTTAGACCGCGTAGTATTTGTATATAAGCACCCAGCATTTTCTGGCTTAATGTGCCTTGCACCTTGTAAAGTCGAGCAAAAACCCGCGCGCTAGTCATGCTCTTTGGTGGCTCGTGTTGTTTGAGTATCTTGAGAACGAGGATACTTAGGCAGATTTGGCCGTTTTGCTGTTTGTGCATCCATATTCACTAACGTTTCGCAAGACCTTGCAGCTTGCATCATCAGAGTGAATGTCGCACTAAGAACCGAAGTTTCAATTTTCAAAGTTTTTATTCAGCAAGCATAAATACAAGTCAAAATTCTTAATAATTCTAACCTAATCCATCCTAACTGAAAAGCCGTTATAGGGGTAGCATCCCCTCTTCAGCTTTGTCTACAATTGTTTGGGGCAAAAAAAAAATAAAAAAAAGGAAAATTACATTTTAGTTGAATTTAAATTTAAAAAAAAAATTACTTTATTAGGGTAAAATGGCAAAGAGGTAATTAGCTATTTTTGAAGTCTTCTCGATCCTTGGGGGCGGGCAGAAGTCGTCCATGTCCTGGGGGCGTCGTCTTCTGTGCCTGGCGTCGGGGCCCGGCGAAGTCCTGCTGGTGTCATCCACTACACCAGCGAAACGTGCAGGAAGTTCCCGGAGTACGAAGCCGCAAACTGTAAACCAAAAAACTGGTAAATAAGCGGCTTTAATACTCGACCGATGCGGTCACGCAGGTTTGGAAATAGGTTGGATAGGGAGCTCGTAAGAAAGCGGATTATGGCGTGGAGGGAAGGATCTTCGGAGTTGGCGAGGACTTCTGGTGGAGGAGCGTCAACGGTTTTAAGCGGAGCGGCGGTGGCAGGAGTTGCAGCTTCTGCAGGGCGCTCCGGGCATCTCGGAGAGAATGCCACGTGATCGCCGTTGCAGTTGCTGCATTTAGGAGTGGTAGTGACTCTGCAGGTGCTGGTTGGATGGGAAGCGCCGCAAATGCCGCAGACGGCCTTCCGCTGTTGACAAGCATCAGACGGATGGTCGAACTTCTGACATTTCCGACATTGGATGGGCTGTGGCTTAGGAGGATGGGAGGGCTCTGCGTGGTAGGTAAAATGGAACATACGCAGTCCCTTGGTAAGTAGGTGGTCAATGGTGGCTTGGGATTTGGTGGTGATTCGGAAGAGGAAGGTGGGTTTATCGGTGGCCTTCGCGATGATCCTCCAGGCGTTGCTGAACTCGAGGTTGGCGTCGGTGAGCCCCGTCTTCACGTCCTCGGCGTCGACGTCCAGCTGCACGCCGCGAAGCACGCACGAGAAGGTGGGCGCCTTTTCTGTTGCTGCTCTACGGGGGGCTGGACATCTGTAGTCCGTGGCAATGGCGAGGGGCTTGTCGGCGTGGTGGGAGAGGGTAGCGAGTCGTTCACGGAGGTCCGCTTGCGGGGAGCTGATCGTAGCAACACCGTTGGGGAAGACCTTCACGTTGGATACTAGGAGGCCTGGGATCTTTCTGCACAGGATCTCGAGTGCTTTTGGGGTCGCCGATTCTCGGGGTAAACCTGAAACAGTGACAGTATTAATAATGGAGCCGACGGAGGATCTGGAGGAGTTGGAGGATTGGGAGTTGGTGCGTCGACGTCGGGCGACGTCGACCCAGGAAGCGGTGTTGGTGGAAGGTTCAGCGTCGGTGGTTTCGGGAAGTGTTTCTGATGGAGGCGTTGGAGAAGGAGGCGGCGATGGGGACGGTTGCGGTGCCGACCTCGGTGGCGTCGACGGCCTCGAAACAAGCACACGATCCCATGAATCGTCCAAAGGCTGCTTGAAGCCGCGACGTCCGTCCCGAAAGTCGTGCACCTCTAGGTCCGCCAAGGCACCAAACGTGAAAGGGTAGGAAATCTTGTAGATCCAGGGGAACAACTCCTCAGGCGTTTGCGACGTAGTCTTCTTCTTCTTCCTGCTTCTTTTTCGGCGGCGGTCAGGCGGGGTGATGGGCTGCTCCTCCAAGTCCACGTGCGCAGAGCGAAGAATCCTTTCAGACTGCGGGGCCTGCAGGCATCTGCTGGACAGTGTGGGAGACAACGGCGGCAACGGCGGAAACCGGTACGGTGGCGGGTAACTCATCTTTGCTTGTTTGACAATTCTTTTTAGTTAACGCCTTGACATTCTTTTTATTGGTAAAGTCGAGCAGCTAATTCTCCGCCACTGCGGAGCACGTGGAACCAACGACCCGGGAGTCTGGACTCAACACGTGCTCTAGGACTTTGAATTGAACTGCTGGCTCTGGAACTGGGACTGCTCTGGTAGACACGTCTGCTCGGTGCGGTAGCTCGATGCGGAATGAGAACCGAAGGTCGGTGTGGAGGTATTTATTGTCTGCCGTGCCAGGCGCGCGGAGTGGCGCAACGCTGGTTGGTCATCCGAGTGCAACGTAATCCGTGGGGCGTGGCCGTATGACGCACAGTGGTTGTAATGCTTTAGATCGTGTATCACAGGGGTCCTCGTTTTACTAAGCTTAAAGACATCTTTCCTGTTGATATTATTTGGATGTTTTTATATTTCTATGGCTTCACGTATCACTCGCGGGAAGTAATGAGGTATTCTGCAAGTACTCTGGCATGCTCAAATTCTAAAGTGTGCCCATTTGTAAATGTATGCTCAGCTACGGCTGATTTTGTGATGCGTTTGTGTTTGCAATCGCCTTTATGTTCTTGGAGTCTTAGATCAACGGAACGACCAGTCTGTCCAATGTAACTCGAGCCGCAAGAACAAGGAATACGATATACGCCAGCGGTTTTTAAACTTGGAATCTTGTCTTTTACAGATCTAAAATGCTGGGTGTTCATATACAAATACTACGCGGTCTAAGCTGAAATTCTATGCTAAGGAGAATAATGATGATAGTCGTTAGTGGGGTTGGAAGTCCCGATAAATGCACAGCGACGCCTATAATTGGCCTAACGGATGTTGGCTGAGTGCGAAATTAATAAATAAATAAATAAAATGTGAATTTATTCCACAGTCCATTCCTGCTATTGCATTGTGTGGCGTATGTGAGTGAATCTAGGCGTGACATCTCGTATCAATTAACTTTTCAGACGTTTTTATATTGAGTTATGACGTATTACCTAACCTGCTTCTCAAAGTTGTACTTTTGGTTGCCATGAGATTTGACACGGTCCATTTAGTAGTTTTGTTGGCGTTTAGATATTCTAGTGTAATTTCGTCCACACTGTGGTAGTAAAATTGCTTAATAGCCTATTGAATTTAGGTTTTCATATGAACCGTGATAGTCTGTACGTGCTTTACCTAGTTTTTCACCATTGTCGAGTGTTTCATGGAGTAGAGGTTCTATGGTATTCTGCTGGTCACAAAAACGATATGTATGTAACTGGTCACACGTACTATATATCCTCTTCGAAATGGTGCTTGCTTCACAGGTTGTTAGTAGTTTATCGTTGGCTCTATTCCATTTCTAGTAATTTTTCAAGTGTTCTCTCTCCCTTTTTATGAATAAAATTACTATAATCAGGTTCTTCCAGTTTTCAGATATGACTTTTTATTCCAAGCAGTTGTTAAGAATGCTCCAATTTTTTTTAAATAATTTTATAGGACTTTTCCAGTGATAGATCGAAACCGGTTGCCTTTTTCAATTGCTTTCATTTTTATAATTTTGGTATTGGTAAATCCATTGGCTTTGAGACATTCAAAAACTTGTTTGTTTTCATTTAGTGGATTCGGTGACAGATTGGGTTGAGAAATGTTCGACAAGTGTTATATTTAAATCCTTAATCGAGGGGTTTATTAGTTAGGTCTTTTCAATTTCTCGTGACTTTCCAGATGTAAGTAATCTGTTGCCTGTGAAGCCCTGAGCTTCAAGATTAGCCTTAATTTCTTGCTTTCTAGTATCTGATTTTAATTATTTGATAGCTTTATTAAATTTAGTCTGATTGTTGTTTGTTGCCATGTTTTTTGTAGTTTATCAAATGACAGATCCAGTCTAGTTTCAAGTTCAGACTGATTAATATCAATGACAATAACGAAGGTAATCACATTAGGGGCCCTCATCTCACCATACGGTCAGTGAGTTAAATCACTCGTACACTCGTAAGCGTTGTATTCAGAGTTTATATTTTTATAATTTCGAATAATTTCTTGCTTTGAATGCGTAGGTATCAATACGGAGTAATGTGGTTTGTCTCCACCAGCTGAGTTTTTCCCAGAATACTGTAGAATTAATCGTGAGCTTTTTGCTTAATTGTATAGTTTGGTGAGCAATATATCGAGTATAACGCATTTTCCATCCAGAATCACACTGACGGCCTGAGGATACTCTTTTTCAACCTTTTCTATTTCGTGATGTTTATACTGTAAATGTCGATTTTACCGATCAAAAAACTGTGCTCCTTAGTCTACTTTGATATAAATAGACTGCAATTTACTATAAGTAAACATCAAATTACAGAATGAAGGGAATGCTATTCCTTAAATTAGTTTCAGAAGCTAAACATGTGACTACGTGCAGCAAAATAAATGGGGTCTGCTTCATGTTTAAGTGCTAGTTTAGTAATTTAGATCAAACTAGAACCGTGTCGAGCACCTCCAAGTTGCTAATTTACGGCTGCATTTTGCATGCGTGCCCTAATTTAGCGCCGACTTACTGTTCTGAAAGTTCTAATTGGACTCCCGTGAGTTACGTCAGATTTGGCGCAATTAGAGTTTGCATGCGCGTTACTTACGCCGGGAATCAAAGTTTGTGCTTATACGAGCTATTCGAAAATATACAGTCACCACTCATAACTGGCACACGCGAGTGCGTGGGCTGTATCTCTCCGATAAAACTCCCTGTTAAAATAAAAAATCTATTGATTTGATTTCTGCCTGCTATATTTACGAGGGGGTTGCTACAAAAGGGCTATATCAAATAGATATAAAATACGTGTAGCATGTTTAGAACTGGAAGTGCGGCACACATATTGCTCCCAAAAACAACTACAGAGCAATAACGAGAAATTAAATAAATTTCTTCTAATTTAAATTAAGTGCTAAAGAATGAAAATTTAGTATTTTAGATCGAGTTAAATTGTAAATTGGTAGAAATGCTTTAGCTAGCTTGCATTTTACAAAATAATACACCATGGCAAGTTTTCATTTTTAAAATACTTTATATCGAACCCGTTCTGAGGGATTTGGATCGAGGTATTACTGCGTCTCCGCTAGTTTTACTTTCTTTAGTGTGATTTATTAGAATTAAATCTAGAAAATACACCAACTGGTGGATGTAATAGAAATACGGGGCTTTTAGATCAGAACGGCAGTTGAATAGCTGGAAGAATTTTACTTTTACACGTCTACACCTCCTGATTACGCTAGGTTATACTGGGAAGAGAACGTTAAGCCAATATACATCAGAAGTGAGTGTTATAAAGGCGCTCCGCGTCTGTACTATTATTGCAAGGCTTTTCGGATATTATTTTTATGTTTATGGATTTATTTGTATAAATTCGTCTTTCGCTTTTAGTGTAACCTTAACTTGGCAGTTTTCTGGATTTGAGTATTGATAAAGTACCCTACTTTCTATATTGGAGTTTATACTGTGTGTGTGTGTGTGAGAGAGAGAGAGAGAGACAGAGAGAGAGGTGATTTTCCAGTTGAATACCCCTAAAGTGGGTTTCTTTTCTTATGTTTTTATTAACTCCTATTTTAAATAGAACAGGCGGTATATTATTACATGTTTGAATTCAGTTTAAAATTTTAGGGAAAATAAGTGTCTTGAACTAACGCTCTATTTTGTACGGTTTCTGTAGAATTTGTAATTTTTGACAAATACTTAAAAATTAAAAATCAAATTTTTGGCAAATTATAAGATCACTGTAAAAGGAAGTTGTGTGCGTGTACCATACCACATTTTTTTTGTTTATGTCGGACTTGGGGTGTTATTATAGTTATATTTTCAGCTTTATCGTATCATCGAAGCAAGTAATTTATAAAACAAAACACTGATTTTGTTTACATTGAATTGAAAAAATTTGTCAAAAGTTTTGCCACGTTTGGTCGTTCCTGATAAAAGTGATGGAAGATTTTGGTGTCTCCGCACGTATTTTAAAGTTAGCAGAAAGTGTGAAAATAGATTTGTTGCCAGAGAAGTCGAAAATTCAATACGAAAAAGAATATCGTATTTTTTGTGAGTGGCGAGACAAGGAACAGGTTCGAGGTGCTGGAGAAACCGTTTTGCTGGCGTATTTCGCAAAACTTTCAAATGAGTATTCCCCTTCATCATTATGGCCGAAATATTCCATGCTACGAGCTTGTTTGGAACTAAAAGAAAGAATCGAAATTGACAAATATGGTTCGTTGATCAAATTTATCAAAAAGAAGAATGTTGGATACCGACATAGAAAATCTTCAGTACTGACGAAAGAACAAGTTGATGAATTTTTGCGTACAGCTCCAGATGAACCTTTTTTGATGATAAAAGTAGCTTTCTTGATTGGACTTGCTGGAGCTTGCAGAACGAATGAATTGGTGAAGATGTCTACCGATGACGTTGAGATTTTAGAGAATAAGGTAGTTGTTACTGTTCCTGATTCAAAAACTTACAAAAAAAGATTTTTTGCGATTGTGTCTGAGGGTGATGTCAATCCTGTAATTTTAATTAAAAAATATGCAGCGTTACGGCCGGCTCATGTTACGCATAGAAGATTCTTTGTATCATACAGAAATGGAAAGTGTACTATTCAGCCACGTGGCATTTATTTTTTCTCTAAAATTCCTGAAAAAATTGCTACATATCTCAAACTCGAAAATCCAGCTATGTACACCGGCCACTGCATTAGGAGATCTGCAGCGACCATGCTTGTAAACGCCGGTGGAGACATGTTAGAACTGCAAGAGTTGGGTGGATGGGAGTCTAGCAAGGTTGCAAAGGGGTATTTAGAAGAAAATCTAGAAAAGGAGATTTCCATTGCGCAAAAAATTCAGATCGGAAGGGTGTGTATGGCAAGTGCTTCTGGTACTAAAGAATCAATGAAAATGTGTGCTGACTTATCTGGGAAAGCTACAGGAGATGTGGCAGTCGAGATTGATGGGAAAGATGTGTCTTTCAGTTTTCATAATTGTGAAAATATTGAAATTAATGTTCAAAAATAATTTTATACTATGTTAATATGTTATCAGTTCTAATAAATTATTACAATATATATATCTGGCTGTAGTGTGTGTGTGTGTAGTATTTTTGGGGAGACTCTAGCGAGTCTAGCAAGTAGGCCTTCATAGGCCTTTTTTGCCAACCCCATGAACAAGGTCTAGGCATGCAGAGTACTAGGTACCTTAGTCCTTCTTAGAATTTTGCCGAGACTAAGGAGTTGCAACCTTATCAAGGGATCTTTTACATGCTACACATCGTAGTAACATGGGACCCACGGCTTTACATCACTTCCGAATGATGGCATTCTGTAGAGGTTTTCATCCGCATTTTTTTTATTTTTAAAAACCTCACCGGGATCGGGGATCGAACTCTCGACCCTTAGATCAGTAGCCAGAATGCTTACCACTGAGCTAAGGAGCCCGGCATATCTGGCTGTAACTAATGTATTATGTGTAACTAACATGTTATGGGATTTCTATTATCATATAATTGTACAGAAATATTTGCAATTATAGAGACATAATAAACGATGATACTATAAAAGTATGTATAATTTCTACGTGCCTTAAACTCTGTATATTGGTAGCTTTATTCTTAATTTCCTAGCACCAATCAACGCGATGCTATTTTTTAAAACCTATTAAAATTTAAAGAATCTACGACAGTAAAGTTACTCGATTATACTCTTCAATCATTTGTCGAACAGAAACAAATTTTTCGTCATTGATAGCAGAAATTGGTAGGCTCTCATGGAATTCGTCACACATGAAAACGTATTTAAATTAAAATTCAATCCATAGCAGGTAAAATTGCAAGTCTTTTCAAGTAGCATTAGCAAGAACCGAGTTATTGCAACAAAACCAAACTCACCAATTTTTTAAGATGGCGGAAACACAGCATGGGCAATCTTCGTCGACAACAATTATGATTCTAAATAGCTACAGTAATGTAAAACATTTTATAAGGAAGGGTGGTAGAAAGGAAATTTCTAATGAAGTAATTTTATTAGTAGACCAGGATAGAATCCCAGTTTCTGATAATGTCAAAAACTTGGGCCTTTATCTTGATAATGATTTTAAATTTACTAAACATATTTCAAAATATCTGCAAAAATCATATAGTTTCTTGAAACTTATTTATCAAAATCGACATTTTTTAAGTGTAAATGTGAAAACCGTTTTGTGTAATGCATTAATCTTGTCCTGTTTTGATTATTGTGACGTTGTTTATGATTCACATTTAAGTAGCTTTAATATTGCTAGAATTCAGAAAATTCAGAACTCATGTTTACGCCTCATATTTGGAATACGAAAATATGAAAGAATTTCTTATAAGCTGAAAGATTCAAACTGGCTTAATATGAAAGAATGGCGCTTCTTTCATTCTGCATGTCTTTTCCACAAGATCATTTTGAGTAAATCACCGAGTTACTTATACAACAAAATAAAGTTTAGAACCGACGTACATACTTTAAATATACGATTTAAAGGAACGCTGACTCCACCTCAGCATAAGTCAGAATTTTTCAAGCGATCGTTTTCTTACAGAATAACTAAATGCTATAATTCGTTACCAAATGTAGTAAAACGCAAATTGTACGTCAAAATTTAAAAAAACAATTTTTCAAAATTTTATAGATAAACATCAATGAATTAATTATTAGGGTCAAAATAACACACTTCTTTTTGTTTTTCACCGGGTTAAGTAGAAGAACAGCGGATAGATCTATTTTTCTATAAGGTTGAACTTCGCCCAAGACAATATTACGTTTTAGTCAACATTTTTTCTTTGTAATTTTGTAATAATTTAATAAAGACCTTTATTATTATTATTATTATTATTATTATTATTATTATTAATATGAATATACAATCATATAATGCTGTATACTATCTACTTGATCAAATGTAATGATTCCAATAATGC
Source organism: Agriotes lineatus (assembly GCA_940337035.1). Classification (NCBI taxonomy): domain Eukaryota; kingdom Metazoa; phylum Arthropoda; class Insecta; order Coleoptera; family Elateridae; genus Agriotes; species Agriotes lineatus. Next base: position 6,593 of record CALNHX010003870.1, on the reverse strand, counting down.
AATTTTGGCCCGCTCTACAAGTCGTAATTTATTTTAGTCGCATATCAATTTATAATAGGTCAAATTGAAGCTATTTTCAACCTCTAAAAGTTTGATAATGGCTACTTTTTCGCTAAATAGAAAGAGAAATGAGACACAAACCCAAAAGCTCGAAAAAAAATCTCGACTCTTTCACGCTCTCCTTTCGCGTTCGATATCTCGACAAATATCGCTCGTATGCGAAAAAGTAATAGAACATAAATTGTAGAGCATTCAAAATTCTAAAAAAGATGTCTACATTATTTTCATGTAGTGTGAACGGGAACCGATTTATCGCAAAAAAAATCAAACGCACTCATTTATCAAGATGGCGGAAATAGCACATAGGAAATTTTGGTCGACAACTTGAAGTTAAGCTTTGCTGGACCTCACCAATACCCCAAAAAAGAAATTTCAAATTTCCTTCACTTTCAAGCAAAAATTACATAGTGACTGGACTATATTGTGTGTCACATATTAGTCTCCACCATAACACCCTATTTAACGCATCACACTTTTTTGGTTTGTTTCCTCACTATTGTCTCCGTTGTCGTTTAAGTGCGTTCATAAGTAAATAAACATCCCCACACTTTCTAGTTTCTACTCTTTCTCTCCTTGCATTTGCACTACCAAATGTTCTTCATAATCTTTATCTTTGCTGTTACCCATCTTTATGGATAATGTTTTTGTTTTACTAATTTTTAGTCTCTCGTTACTTGCTTTTTATTCTAGGTTTTTGAAATTGTCAATTAATTCTCTTTTTGTTCTAGCTATTAAGTAAACATTACCCGCATATGCATTATATTCATGACTTTTATGATATATATTTCTTGCCATATTTATGCTTTTTTAGGAAAAGGTTGAATGACAACGCAGATAGTGGGTCTCTTTACTTTAATTCGATATTTATTTCTATTTCTCTCTATACGTTTCCGTTCACCTTCACTTTACTGCATGTAAGTCGGAGTGTTATTTTAATCAGTTCCATTAGCTTCCACGGTATCTATAACGAGCCCATTCTCTTTCTCCGGAGCCTTATCCGTTCCAAATGTTAGTTATAATTATAGTTATTGTTGCCTTGTTTGCAAATCTTATGAATAGCTGCCGAAAAAAGTCCCTGGGCCTCTTCTTCCAAATATTTATTCCGCATCACACTGGACTATCCGGTGCCTCTTTTCGTTCTTCATAGCATAACCAAAGTAGTCCAGCTTCCTCTACTCGTTAATATTTACCAGTTCCTTATCTTTGTCCATTCAGCACAATACTTCAAGGTTTTTCATCTAGTAGACTCATAATGTTCTTAGTAGCTGACTGCATATTCGTATTTCAAAAGCTTCTATCTTCTTCTCATATGGTTTATTAAATGTCACAGCGTCGATTCCATATAATAATATCAATACCTAACATTCCACAATACGGGTTTTTATGCTGTGGGCCAGATCTGCTTTAGATTTAGCATTCTTATAGAAGAGACAAGTTCTATACGCGTTCTTATTTCTACATGGCCCCATTGTTCGTTAGAATACTTCCCAATTAGTCAAATTTATTTCCTCTCTCAATCCTTTGGTTTTCCATAAACAGTCTACCTGCGCAGATGACGTGCGATCACGAGATGCTTCGAAACACTCATCTTTACTAGAGGCTGTTACTAGAGATTGCTCACCAGCAGCATAACGAATGCTATTTAAATATTCCCCGTTGATCCTGATATCGAGGTCTAAATCTGACAATGACAACACAGAACCATGTCGCACTCTCTTGAAAATCTAAACTTGCTGTGTTTCTTTTACTTTGATCCCAGCATAAGTTGGTGATTAATCTGATTTTCCTATCATTCACGCCTGCTTTATGGCGATATATAATGCAATGATATTTTTTTTGTTCTTGCATCTGTCAAAAATCTTAGCGTAGTCGTATAAATATCATTTCTCGTATCTCTCCATCTTTGCACGAAAACCTGCATCGCGAAAAGTACCTCTTTCTCGGGCGTTTTCTTCGCATTTCTTATGGATCCATTCATTGATGATTTTCAAAAAGTTGCTCGCAAGGCCTGGTGGCTTGTATCTTTCTCTTTTCATACTCGTTTTAGGGACGATTTTTTAAACTTCCAATGGTATGTGATCTGGTCTGCTTGATTTTTCCATTTTAAATTTCTAGGAGCACTTAACACTCTTAGCATTCTATAGTAATAAAAACCCTAAAGTGCCATCTATAAGAGCTTCCTCTCGCTTCTATAACCAAACATTCCTTGCTTACTTTCATATTATGTTCTGCTTCTACCACAAGATTGCCTTCCATATTTTTCAGAAGTGCATGCATTTTCGCTGGCCCCGACTGATGGCTTCATTTACATTGATCTTCTTATGCACATTGAAGTAGTCGCATCTTCTTTAATATTTTTAGCTCTTCCATTTTTTATCCAGGCCTCCCTTCCTACATCTCTCTTATTCTCCTTTGCATCAGAGCATATTGGTTTTTATCCAGGTTCTTGTAACTCCTGTTAAGGTTCATTATATGTGGGTATTTTTGCTCTTTTACTCTTTGCTGGAGTGTTCATTCTCCACGTTATAGATTACTTTTTTATTTTACTTCACTTCTCTTTTATGGTTTCTTGTTTCTTCCACTAGTGTGCTCTCTTTTGGAAGTTCTTCTCTCATTTTACCTTTCACTCTCTTCCATTACTTCGAATAACTTCTTTCGATTAACCGTATCGTACACCTTTGAAAATCAACACAGATTATGTATAATCATTGCTCATGTTCATAGAACACATCTGTATATACATCACTATATGTCTTTGATCAATTACTTCAATGTTTCTCTTGAATCCTCCCTTGTGTTTTCCTATCATTTTATCTATGTATTCTGTGTTGTTTATTTGTTTGTTATGGACAAGGTCTAAGCGTGCGGAGCACCGGGCACTTTAAACACCGAATGGTTGTTTCATACATGCAGTAAATATTTTTCAAATCACGTCTAGCAATGCCGTATTTTAATAATTTTAACATTTCGTCTTTTTCTCTTTTCGTATATTGGACATAATATTACATTTCCTCAATTTTTAGTATTTCTTCCTTTGTTCCAATTTATTTTTTTTAAGTTACGTATTTTCTTGTACAGTCGATCTTCGCCTTTTTTATCTATTATTATCATATTTTGTTACGTGCAAATTATGCTCTAATTAAAATTTATTTAACATCCAGTTGTCTTGAGTTCAGCTATTTTCAATTATTAATGAATTAGTATAATGACGCCACTTTTTCTTTTGTGTGGATTTAGTTGCCTAAGCCTTGATTAATTTTGTAATAATTTTGAAAATCTTATGGAAACTTTTGGAAAGATTACCTGGATGTGGGGAATTATTTCTTGTAGCCATCTTAAGTAAACTGAATAATATATTGTTTCTAGTGCTGAGTGGTTGATGTTTCAAGAATTCCCGTTATGTGGATTTGAAATTTGCCGATATTTCGGAAAAATTTCGATCAGCATTCGTGTGTTGTATATGCAGTCATCGAAACTCATCTAGTTATGCTAGGATTTAGAAATATTTCAGAAGCAAAACTCACCTGTGTCCGATCTCCAACCTCAGTATGCATCTGCTTTCGTTTGACCACTTAGTGGTATTTTAGGCCGTTTACCGCCCCACTTAGTGTTTTCTTTTTTGAGGCTCTGATGCCATCGTGAGAAATACCTGGATGAAATATTTGTAAGCGGTTTAGGTGTGCGCTCCAGCTACGCTGGCAAAATACCTCTTTTTCCGAAGCGTTCGAGACTTTTGCCCCTTACTATTTCACACCGCCAACTGGTGAAAAGTCAGCTTTGGAACTGAGTTATATTTTGTAAATAAACATTAGGTTACAACAATTTAGAATTTTCATTTATTGCTTTATGGGGACAGTTATGTAGTTTAGGAACTTACAACAACAGCTATCTTTTGTTTTGGGCCATCTCCAATCAGTGGCGCTTCCGGACAACCGCAAGACAATTCCTGAATCACAGTGTTCTGTTTTTGTAAAGCATTATTGAGTATTTATTTAATTTATAAAAATTCCTTGTGTAGCAATTTTCTCCAGAGCGTTCTCCGTTTTTAAGATTTATTATAATTGTTGGTATTTCTTCTAAATCAGATACTTTGACTTCCTTGTCTGTCAATCACGTTTCTCTCATCTGTAAGTATTGGTTATTTGCTGCTGCCCTTTCGCTCCGTTCTATTGTATTAAGTGTTTCATTAAAGTATTCGCTCCGTTTGTTAAATATTTCTTTCTTACTTCCTCTTTATCTCCAAAGAATACCGTCTGTTGACATCCTACTCGCTCTTTTTTCGCGTCTTGATAAAAGTTTCAACCTTCGTTATTATTTAAATAATCACTTTCCAGTTGCATATTGGTTTGACCTTTCTTGCCTCTTCCTTATATTTATCTATTTTATTTTGTTAGATGTTCTATCATCAATTCTGACACAATCTTTCATTTATTGCATTTTTACAGTCATTGTTATACACCCTCTCTCATTTGTTGTTGTTCTTCTCCGTCTGTCTTAGACATTCCGTTTTCTGAATTGCTTCTTCCATTTTTTTTACAATTTTCCTTCTCCCCTGTAAAAATACTGACGTTGTAACATTCTGTTAATTTATTTTAATAATATATATTATATAAAAATCAAGATTTACATAAATGTTTGGGATGAAAACTGTACTCTAAATTATTCAACAAAGAAACATAATCCAATTTACATTTTTACTAAAAAACGGTTTGGAAAGAAGGCGTATATCTTTTAATCTACTTTTCAGCATGTCCATGAAGTGACACGTCAATTAATTTTATTAGATATTATTCCAATGTAATAAAATATTTAAGTTATTTTTATATAGTCCTAGATTTTACAATGTGTGCCACAATGACGGCACCAAACCTACTCACGCAAACGATCAGCAAACGGACCCTTGCCATAACGATAACCGTAAAATGAATCCTTGCAAGGCGTATTGATCTGTTCGACTCGTTTCTTAGCCATGCAGCATCCTATCATACCTTTGCGTCAGCTCTAAGTTACACTTCATCCAACCCTTCTTAGAACTTCCCCTAGCAAGTGGCACCGAATGAGAGAGTATTGAAGAGCTTCCACGTGGTGCTCCATCACAACGCTGCTTGAGAAGGTTAAACGATAAGCAAGCACCAAAGTGGTATTAAGACAGGATTCATAGTATACAGCTGTCGTGTAAAGTGATTTTAATAAACAAACTGGAGTCAACAATGCTCAATATAAACAAGGGCATTAATCTATATACACTAAAATAGTATTTTAAATCCAAACAGTCATAAGTTTATTTGGAAAAATAGTATTCGAACAGTGCATCAACTTAGTTACATAACAAATAAACCATGCAAAAAACTGAGCGTTGATAACTTTCGAGTCCATTAATTACTTTCTCAAGTCTAGACTACTTTTGAAACATGGTGTATGTAATTCTGAGTATTCAGCTCGTAACGGATCTAGTCTATCTAATGATTTTTTACATATAATGGTCGTCAATTTCACTTTCTGTTTGTATAAACTTGAAAAAATTACAGTAGCCAGCAGCTTAGAAAATCTCGAAAAGCTTTTGCATTTCCGTTTTTCAGTATATACTATTTCCATGATAATGTGGCATACGGGGCCACCCACACCAAGTTCTTCTAAACTGCTAACTACTTCTGAAACTGGAACTTCAAGAAGTTATGATATATAGATATGGCAGATATGATACATGTCCGCTAAGTGGAAAATTGCCCGAAAACAGCTACTAACTGCTCCTAACCCAAAACTTGAAATATAGTTAATGAACTTTGACTAGGCTGGGACAAATTCATGATAAACTAATTAAAACATAATACACGTTTTTCGGCTAACGTTTCGAGAAACTTTCGTAATACTTAGACCATATAGGTATAATAGAAGGAGTTATTTTCTAAAGCACCTGGAATTTCCCTTGTATAAACCTTGCACGTTATGTAAAAAAGGAAAACAATGATCACTTTAACAAAAGTATTTCAAATAGGACCGGCATACCGAAAACGCTATTTGAATTAGCGTCCTAGAGGATCAACCGAAACCAGCAAAAAGAGCAACCCTTCGCCACTTGATAACATGTAATTACTTTTAAATGTCAATCACTGGACCAAGCCTAGGGCTCTTGGTATCTCGTGTACGCAATTTTGGTCAATTACTAACTTTACCCCTACGCGTATTATCAGCCCCAGCTTATGAAGTTTAGTAACGGCGATTAATATAGACTATCAAAGCCCTGCACATGTCATCATAAAGCGACAAGCTCCGCTTAATATTCTCAAGGGTGACAAAGGCTTCCCAACTGAATAGTCAATTATTACAGCTGATACACAATGTAGGTCGCCCAATCTTTTTTGACTGCAATTAATTTAATTGGTGTTACTTAGTGGTAACAAAATTTGTCATCTTGTTACAAATAATGTCCTCGAGGAGAGTCAAATTATTTTAGGGATATGCAAAATGTGAATTTACTAAAATTAAAAACAGTATTATATAGTTTTATCACAACTTTACACTATTGAAACTGT